>JAAVTJ010000052.1:0-212873 GCA_011947355.1 Phytophthora boehmeriae | reverse complement strand
GAATTTGCTCGACGAGAGCGACATCGATCTCCTTCCTATTTAACAGACCCCAGTCAGCCAACGAGAGTCGACCGACGCCAACCTCTTCCACCACCTTCGGCCACGCCGGCGCCGCCCTCATGGCCTACGGACCGGAGGTGCTGCACGAGTACGTGGCGTCGCGCTTCGAGGCCGCGCTGGGCCGCACGATGCCCCAGATGGAGGTGCGCTTCAACAACCTGTCCATCTCCGCCGACGTGGTGGTGGTCGAGGAGGACGAGAGCAAGACCGAGCTGCCCACGGTCTGGAACACCACCAAGAAGAGTCTGGCCAAGCTCTCGGCCAAGAAGCACGTGGTGCGCAAGGAGATCCTGCGCAAGCCGGGCACCATCACGCTGGTGCTGGGCCAGCCGGGCTCGGGCAAGTCGTCCTTCATGAAGGTGCTCAGCGGCCGCTTCCCGCTCGAGAAGAACATCAGCATCGAAGGCGACGTGACGTACAACGGCGTCTCGCAGGAGTCGCTCAGCGGCTGCCGCAGTTCGTGGCCTACGACGCAGCGCGACAAGCACTTCCCCACCCTCACAGTCAAAGAGACGCTGGAGCTGGCGCACCGCTTCTGCGGCGGCGAGATGTCCAAGCGCGCCGAGGAGAAGCTGTCCAAGGGCACCCCCGAGGAGAACAAGGCGGCTCTGAGGTTAGCTGAGCGCGCAGCCAGACGTCGAGAACTCCAGCCGTGGGCATCGGGCAACGGCATGATGCGCGGTGTGTCGGGCGGCGACGACTGGCGAGATGGCATGAAGTCGCGACGACGAGATCAGCACGGGGCTCGACAGCGCCGCTACGTTTGACATCATCACACAGCGCAGCATCGCCAAGAAGCTGCAGAAGACGGTGGTCATTGCGCTGCTGCAGCCTGCCCCGAGGTGTTTGCTCTCTTCGACGACGTCATCATCCTGAACGAAGGTGAGGTCATGGCATGGCCCCCGTGAGCAGGTGGAACTTCGGTGCCGCCGGAGCGTGACCTGGCCGACTACCTGCTGGACTTGGGAACGAACCAGCAGTACAAGTACCAAGCAACTCTGCCGTCTACGATTAGCAAGCACCCGCGCCTCGCAAGTGATTTTGCGGAGCACTTCCGTCGTTCGACATCCACCGCAACATGTTGGCGGCGCTGGAGGCCCTGTACGACCCAGCACTTCTGGAGAGAACGACATTGACCCGATGCCGGAGTTCCACCAGTCGTTCTGGGACAGCACGTGGACGCGCGCCAGGAACAGATGCGCAACACGGCGTTCCTCAAGGGCCGTGGCATCATGGTCGTCGTCATGGGACTCATCAACGCGTCTACGTTCTGGGACGTGGACCCGGTGAACGTGCAGGTGCTACTCGGAGTGCTGTTCCAGGCCATTCTGTTTTTGTCGCTTTCGCAGATCCCGACGTTCATGGCTGCCCGTGACATCTTCTACAAGCAGCGCGGTGCCAACTTCTACCGGACGGCTTCGTACGTGCTTTCGTGCTCGGTGTCCCAGATCCCTCTGGCGTTCGCCGAGACGGTCGTTTTCGGTCCGCTGGTGTACTGGTTGTGCGGCTTCGTGTCTTCGGCTAGCGCGTTCATCATCTACCTGATCATGCTCATGCTAACGAACCTGGCGTTCGCGGCCTGGTTCTTCTTCATCGCCTCAGTGTCGCCGGACCTCCACATTTCGAAGCCTATCGCCATGGTCACGATCCTGTTCTTCATTCTCTTTGCCGGCTTCATTGTCGCGAAGAGCCAAATGCCTGGGTGGCTGGAATGGATCTACTGGATCGACCCTATCGCGTGGTGCTTGCGTGCCTTGGCCGTGAACCAGTACCGCTCGTCGGAGTTCGAGGTGTGTGTGTACGAAGGCGTGGACTACTGCTCGCAGTTCGGAATGTACATGGGCGAGTACTACCTGTCGATGTACGACGTTCCTTCTGCCAAGAGCTGGATCATTTACGGCATCATCTTCATGATCGTCGCCTATGTGGTGTTCATGTTCCTCGGCTACGTGGTGCTGGAATACAAGCGCTACGAAAGCCCGGAGCACACGATCTTGACCAAGAAGACAGTGGACGAGGAGGAGGCTAACAGCTACGCACTGGTGGCTACTCCGAAGAAGGGCAAGTCTCACGCTGCGGATGGTGGCGATGCGTTTGTTGTGGAAGTGAAGGAGCGCGAGAAGAACTTCATGCCGGTGACGGTGGCGTTCCAGGACCTATGGTACTCGGTTCCGAACCCGAAGAATCCGAAGGAGTCGTTGGACTTGCTGAAGGGGGTCAGCGGCTTTGCGATGCCTGGCTCGGTGACGGCTCTGATGGGCTCGTCGGGCGCCGGCAAGACGACTCTGATGGATGTGATTGCTGGTCGCAAGACTGGTGGCACCATCAAGGGCAAGATCCTTCTGAACGGCTACGAGGCGAACGATCTGGCCATTCGTCGGTGCACGGGCTACTGCGAGCAGATGGATGTCCACTGGAGTCGTCCACGTTTCGTGAAGCCTTCACGTTCAGTGCGTTCCTTCGCCAGGACAGCAGCGTTCCGGACAGCAAGAAGTACGACTCGGTGAACGAATGTCTCGACTTGCTGGACATGCACGATATCGCTGACCAGATCATTCGTGGCAGCTCGGTGGAGCAGATGAAGCGCTTGACGATTGAGTGGAGCTGGCAGCCCAGCCCAGCGTGATTTTCTTGGACGAGCCGACGAGCGGTCTGGACGCGCGTTCTGCGAAGCTGATCATGGACGGTGTGCGCAAGGTGGCGGACAGCGGACGCACGATCGTGTGCACGATTCACCAGCCTTCGTCGGAGGTGTTTTACCTGTTCGACAACCTGCTGCTGCTGAAGCGCGGTGGTGAGACGGTATTTGTCGGCGAACTTGGCGAGAAGTGCCGTAAGCTGGTGGAGTACTTCGAGAGCATCCCGGGTGTGACTCCTCTTCCGAAGGGCTACAACCCTGCCACGTGGATGCTGGAGGTCATTGGCGCTGGTGTGGGCCATGCTGCCGGCACGATGGACTTCGTGGAGTACTTCAAGAACAGCGAAGAGAAACGCATTCTTGACTCGAACATGGCCAAGGAGGGCGTGACGATCCCGTCACCTGACCACCCGGAGATGGTGTTTACGAAGAAGCGTGCGGCCGACTCGTGGACGCAAGCTCAGTTCCTGGTGGGTCGCTTCATGAACATGTACTGGCGCACGCCGTCGTACAACCTGACTCGCTTCATCGTGACGTTCCTGTTGGCGCTCGTCTTCGGTCTAGTGTTCTTGGACGGCGACTACACGACCTACCAGGGCATCAACGGTGGCGTGGGTATGGTGTTCATGACGACGCTGTTCAACGGTATCGTGTCGTTCAACAGTGTGCTCCCATTACATGTGAGGAGCGTGAGTCGTTCTACCGCGAGCGTGCTGCGCAGACGTACAACGCGCTGTGGTACTTCGTGGGCTCGACGCTGGCTGAGATCCCGTACGTGTTTGCGAGTGGCTTCATCTTCACGTTCGTCTGGTTCTGGATGGTGGGCTTCACGGGCTTCGGCACAGCGGTGCTGTACTGGATCAATGTGTCGCTGTTGATTCTGCTGCAGGCGTACATGGGCCAGTTCCTGGCATATGCACTGCCGAGCGTGGAGGTGGCTGCTATCATCGGTGTGCTGATGAACTCGATCTTTTTCCTGTTCATGGGCTTCAACCCTCCTGCAAACGCGATCCCGAGCGGCTACAAGTGGCTGTACACGATCACGCCGCAGCGCTACCCGCTGGCCATCCTGGGCGGACTGGTGTTCGGTCAGTGTGACGAGGAGCCGACGTGGAACGAGACCACCCAGGCGTACGAGAACGTGGGCTCGCAGCTCGGTTGCCAGCCGGTGACGGCCACCCCGTGTCGATTGACCACACTACGGTGAAGGGCTACATCGAGTCGACCTTCGGCATGTATCACTCGGACATGTGGGCGGACTTCGGCTACGTGTTCATTTTCATCGCGGTGTTCCGTGTCCTTGCACTGCTGTCGCTGCGCTTCCTGAACCACCAGAAGAGATAAACGGATAGTTCCGGGAGTGCATCAACTCCCTTAGGTAAAATTTTGAACACATAAAGTAATTTACAGACTGCTCAACGGCACATTGATTTGTTCGCTCTACGGTTTGTCGGACCAAGCTAGATCACAGCTTCAGTTTTTAGTCCATAAAGTCAAAGTTGCGGCATGGGATTTGTACATCGCTCCGGGACTGTCTGAATCTGACGGCAGCATCCAGGGTGAATACTTGCACTCTTCCGCTTTTTGTGAAGGCGTAGACGTTAGTGGAGACACGAGGTGATTGATGACCTATGGAGTACACAGTCTAAGGTTGTCGCCAACGATACGTGAATGTTGAGATGGAGGTACAACTGAGACCTCGGTAAATCAATCGTAATACCCTGCTTGTTCAGCGGTGGTCGCTGCTGCAGTTTGCATGCCCCGAGTTTGTTTCCAAGGATGGACAGCTAGCTACTCGCCATTTTTACCCTTCATTTTAACATTTGTTTTGTATACTAAAATATGGCGGAAAAGCGATAGCCTCATGGTCAGCACTCTTACATCCAGGGAATTAGAGCTTGACCAGCTTATCAGTTGTGCTTCTGCAGGAGACTAAAATGCTAGGAATGCTTGAGTTAGTATGACACTAGTGCAACATAAATTCCACGCAGGGTCTTAGCGCAAGGTGTCTTATGGATCCTCCAGAATGTCGGCAGAACCAGGGAGCATGACAGATCGCACCCGTGACGCTGCTGATAGAACCGAGGTTGACCAGCTAAACTCGTTGAACCTGAATTTTGTGTTTGAGTGAGGTTTACACCAGAGAAATGCGCAGGCTGCTTACAACCCTGGAGTGGCAGTATTGTTTTATTATTACTATCGAAAAAGAATTGTCTAGAGTATGCATGCAGTGTATTGAGTATACTCTAGTCTTGCGGCTGAAGCCAGGCACGAGTTTCCATAAGCGCGTGCCCCAATAGGTTTTTGCCAAAGCACATCGCCTGGGTCTCAGCGTCAACGTCGCCAGTTTGTCGGAACAATGCGTCTTCGCGAAACAGTTTGGCTACACTAGCCACACTCATACCGATGCCCCAAATAGCATCATGACGTGAAGCTTCGTACAAGTTCTTGCTACCCGTCGACAGCAGTCTGTTGGCTAGAGCATCGTCAGACGAAAACTTAAGCTTCAGAGCTTCCAGCATCACTTCGTAGCGGTGGTCGTTCCACACTGCGTCGTCATAGTTTTTACTTGACGCCCCAATTTTTCGCGGCAGCTGGGGCTTTGGCTTTAAGGATTGCCACGGCCAGCTTTTTGTTATGTGGATCGAACATCTCCTGTTTGCGCTTCATGAAGTACTGCTCGCTGGAGAAATAGCGCTGGCCTTCAGCGTCTTCGAACTCGCATGGATAAAAATTGCTCAGAAAACCGAATTTGGCCTCACGTTGGCCGTAAAAGAACACGGCACGTTCAGTCTCAACGAAGTCCATTCGATTGGTTGTGCGATTCTGCTCACAACTAGGAATGAGAAAGAAGGCTTCTTTGCGAACGCGACAACCTTCACTCAGACTTCAGGATGAACACTCACAAGAAAAACTCCCATCTCAACCCATTTCATAGCATCGATTGGCCATCAACCACCTCGTGTCTCCACTAACGTCTACGCCTTCACAAAAAGCGGAAGAGTACAAGTATTCACCCTGGATGCTGCCGTCAGATTCAGACAGTCCCGGGAGCGATGTACAAATCCCATGCCGCAACTTTGACTTTATGGACTAAAAACTGAAGCTGTGATCTAGCTTGGTCCGACAAACCGTAGAGCGAACAAATCAATGTGCCGTTGAGCAGTCTGTAAATTACTTTATGTGTTCAAAATTTTACCTAAGGGAGTTGATGCACTCCCGGAACTATCCGTTTATCTCTTCTGGTGGTTCAGGAAGCGCAGCGACAGCAGTGCAAGGACACGGAACACCGCGATGAAAATGAACACGTAGCCGAAGTCCGCCCACATGTCCGAGTGATACATGCCGAAGGTCGACTCGATGTAGCCCTTCACCGTAGTGTGGTCAATCGACACGGGGTGGCCGTCACCGGCTGGCAACCGAGCTGCGAGCCCACGTTCTCGTACGCCTGGGTGGTCTCGTTCCACGTCGGCTCCTCGTCACACTGACCGAACACCAGTCCGCCCAGGATGGCCAGCGGGTAGCGCTGCGGCGTGATCGTGTACAGCCACTTGTAGCCGCTCGGGATCGCGTTTGCAGGAGGGTTGAAGCCCATGAACAGGAAAAGATCGAGTTCATCAGCACACCGATGATAGCAGCCACCTCCACGCTCGGCAGTGCATATGCCAGGAACTGGCCCATGTACGCCTGCAGCAGAATCAACAGCGACACATTGATCCAGTACAGCACCGCTGTGCCGAAGCCCGTGAAGCCCACCATCCAGAACCAGACGAACGTGAAGATGAAGCCACTCGCAAACACGTACGGGATCTCAGCCAGCGTCGAGCCCACGAAGTACCACAGCGCGTTGTACGTCTGCGCAGCACGCTCGCGGTAGAACGACTCACGCTCCTCACATGTAATGGGGAGCACACTGTTGAACGACACGATACCGTTGAACAGCGTCGTCATGAACACCATACCCACGCCACCGTTGATGCCCTGGTAGGTCGTGTAGTCGCCGTCCAAGAACACTAGACCGAAGACGAGCGCCAACAGGAACGTCACGATGAAGCGAGTCAGGTTGTACGACGGCGTGCGCCAGTACATGTTCATGAAGCGACCCACCAGGAACTGAGCTTGCGTCCACGAGTCGGCCGCACGCTTCTTCGTAAACACCATCTCCGGGTGGTCAGGTGACGGGATCGTCACGCCCTCCTTGGCCATGTTCGAGTCAAGAATGCGTTTCTCTTCGCTGTTCTTGAAGTACTCCACGAAGTCCATCGTGCCGGCAGCATGGCCCACACCAGCGCCAATGACCTCCAGCATCCACGTGGCAGGGTTGTAGCCCTTCGGAAGAGGAGTCACACCCGGGATGCTCTCGAAGTACTCCACCAGCTTACGGCACTTCTCGCCAAGTTCGCCGACAAATACCGTCTCACCACCGCGCTTCAGCAGCAGCAGGTTGTCGAACAGGTAAAACACCTCCGACGAAGGCTGGTGAATCGTGCACACGATCGTGCGTCCGCTGTCCGCCACCTTGCGCACACCGTCCATGATCAGCTTCGCAGAACGCGCGTCCAGACCGCTCGTCGGCTCGTCCAAGAAAATCACGCTGGGCTGGGCTGCCAGCTCCACTCCAATCGTCAAGCGCTTCATCTGCTCCACCGAGCTGCCACGAATGATCTGGTCAGCGATATCGTGCATGTCCAGCAAGTCGAGACATTCGTTCACCGAGTCGTACTTCTTGCTGTCCGGAACGCTGCTGTCCTGGCGAAGGAACGCACTGAACGTGAAGGCTTCACGAAACGTGGACGACTCCGAGTGGACATCCATCTGCTCGCAGTAGCCCGTGCACCGACGAATGGCCAGATCGTTCGCCTCGTAGCCGTTCAGAAGGATCTTGCCCTTGATGGTGCCACCAGTCTTGCGACCAGCAATCACATCCATCAGAGTCGTCTTGCCGGCGCCCGACGAGCCCATCAGAGCCGTCACCGAGCCAGGCATCGCAAAGCCGCTGACCCCTTCAGCAAGTCCAACGACTCCTTCGGATTCTTCGGGTTCGGAACCGAGTACCATAGGTCCTGGAACGCCACCGTCACCGGCATGAAGTTCTTCTCGCGCTCCTTCACTTCCACAACAAACGCATCGCCACCATCCGCAGCGTGAGACTTGCCCTTCTTCGGAGTAGCCACCAGTGCGTAGCTGTTAGCCTCCTCCTCGTCCACTGTCTTCTTGGTCAAGATCGTGTGCTCCGGGCTTTCGTAGCGCTTGTATTCCAGCACCACGTAGCCGAGGAACATGAACACCACATAGGCGACGATCATGAAGATGATGCCGTAAATGATCCAGCTCTTGGCAGAAGGAACGTCGTACATCGACAGGTAGTACTCGCCCATGTACATTCCGAACTGCGAGCAGTAGTCCACGCCTTCGTACACACACACCTCGAACTCCGACGAGCGGTACTGGTTCACGGCCAAGGCACGCAAGCACCACGCGATAGGGTCGATCCAGTAGATCCATTCCAGCCACCCAGGCATTTGGCTCTTCGCGACAATGAAGCCGGCAAAGAGAATGAAGAACAGGATCGTGACCATGGCGATAGGCTTCGAAATGTGGAGGTCCGGCGACACTGAGGCGATGAAGAAGAACCAGGCCGCGAACGCCAGGTTCGTTAGCATGAGCATGATCAGGTAGATGATGAACGCGCTAGCCGAAGACACGAAGCCGCACAACCAGTACACCAGCGGACCGAAAACGACCGTCTCGGCGAACGCCAGAGGGATCTGGGACACCGAGCACGAAAGCACGTACGAAGCCGTCCGGTAGAAGTTGGCACCGCGCTGCTTGTAGAAGATGTCACGGGCAGCCATGAACGTCGGGATCTGCGAGGCCTGGCCAAGCGACAAAAACAGAATGGCCTGGAACAGCACTCCGAGTAGCACCTGCACGTTCACCGGGTCCACGTCCCAGAACGTAGACGCGTTGATGAGTCCCATGACGACGACCATGATGCCACGGCCCTTGAGGAACGCCGTGTTGCGCATGGTCACCTTGTTCTGGCGCTCCATGAGCGTCCACGTGCTGTCCCAGAACGACTGGTGGAACTCCGGCATCGGGTCAATGTCGTTGCTCACGTTCTCCAGAAGTGCTGGGTCGTACGGGGCCTCCAGCGCCGCCAACATGTTGCGGTGGATGTCCGAACGACGGAAGTGCTCCGCAAAATCACTTGCGAGGCGCGGGTGCTTGCTAATCGTAGACGGCAGAGTTGCTTGGTACTTGTACTGCTGGTTCGTTCCCAAGTCCAGCAGGTAGTCGGCCAGGTCACGCTCCGGCGGGCACGAGAAGCCCAGGCTCTCGAAGTACCCTTCCACCTGCTCACGGGGGCCATGGTACATGACCTCACCTTCGTTCAGGATGATGACGTCGTCGAAGAGAGCAAACACCTCGGGGGCAGGCTGCAGCAGCGCAATGACCACCGTCTTCTGCAGCTTCTTGGCGATGCTGCGCTGTGTCTTGATGATGTCAAACGTAGCGGCGCTGTCGAGCCCCGTGCTGATCTCGTCCATGAGCGTCACGTACTTCATGCCGAACTCCATCTCGCCAGTCGTCACTCGCTTGCGTTCGCCGCCCGACACACCGCGCATCATGCCGTTGCCCACGATGGTGTCCTGGCAGTTCTCGAGACCGAGCTGCTGGATCACGACGTCTGGGTAGTGCGCGAACAGCGCCTCGGCAGCCTCCAGAGCCGCCTTGTTCTCCTCGGGGTGCCCTTGGACAGCTTCTCCTCGGCGCGCTTGGACATCTCGCCGCCGCAGAAGCGGTGCGCCAGCTCCAGCGTCTCTTTGACTGTGAGGGTGGGGAAGTGCTTGTCGCGCTGCGTCACGTAGGCCACGAACTGCGGCAGCCGCTTCATGAGCGACTCCTGCGAGACGCCGTTGTACGTCACGTCGCCTTCGATGCTGATGTTCTTCTCGAGCGGGAAGCGGCCGCTGAGCACCTTCATGAAGGACGACTTGCCCGAGCCCGGCTGGCCCAGCACCAGCGTGATGGTGCCCGGCTTGAGCACGCCGCTGGCGTTGCGCAGGATCTCCTTGCGCACCACGTGCTTCTTGGCCGAGAGCTTGGCCAGACTCTTCTTGGTGGTGTTCCAGACCGTGGGCAGCTCGGTCTTGCTCTCGTCCTCCTCGACCACCACCACGTCGGCGGAGATGGACAGGTTGTTGAAGCGCACCTCCATCTGGGGCATCGTGCGGCCCAGCGCGGCCTCGAAGCGCGACGCCACGTACTCGTGCAGCACCTCCGGTCCGTAGGCCATGAGGGCGGCGCCGGACTCGTGGCCGGGGTCCTCTCTTGTGAAGAGGTGGTGGACATTGGCAGTCGGTCGACTCTCGTTGGCTGACTGGGGGTCTGTTAAATAGGAAGGAGATCGATGTCGCTCTCGTCGAGCAAATTCAGGAATGGGCTCTTGGCTGTGGGGGCACCAAAGCGACGAGACGATGTGAACCTGCACCTGCCCACCGCCAACAAGAACTGTGCGCGTAATGCGCGACTGGATTGCTCCCACGCGTGACAGTTGACGCAACGTCCCTATTCGCTGATGGGCGGTCTCTGATTGGCCAGAAGAGGGATCCCAGAGGGCACAGCTACTGAATGGGCTCAGCTAGTGAATGGTCAGAAACGACAGACTCTGATGTCCGTCAGTGAGAGCTTTTGATCGGCGGTGGCGGAACGAAGGACTTGCAGCGAGCGAATACTCCCGTGCCGTGGACGCACGTGTTAAAACCTTGCGCGGTAAGGCTGGGGGTGGGACATTTCGGCGGTGTGCGCGCAAACCGCTCTGAGCTTTACGCGCTCGAGGAGGGATAGGGCGCAGACATAATCATCGCCCTTTCTCATGAAATGACCTGCTCTTTGTATACCCAACGACTTTGGCACGAAAGTCACTGCCAGTCGCGCGCCATGTGATCGACGCCAAAACGGAGCGCCGTCCCGCAGCAAGCATCGTCAGTGCAGTAGATTGCCTCGGGGATTGCCAGTCGGTGGCTCGATGGAGTTTTGTCTTCTCGAAGCTTCTATTGGGGCCGCGATCGCTGAGGTCCGCCCTGCGATCCCTGCGATAAGTCCTGCGAAGCGGATCACCGCCGCGGTACAAATCGACAATGCAGCCACCAACACTCCCTCCGCATGATTTCGCGCACATGACGCACCACCGGCGACAAGACCCGACAAGAACTGCCTGCCAGTGCGCATCGAGTGCGTGAGCTTTCTTGAGCATGGCAGATCCGTTGATTGCGCTGCGACCAGCTGGGCTGCGCAGCCCAGCTGCAACGTTTTCACCAGCCTGGGCTCATGTACGGAGTCGGCGTGCATGAGACTCGTACTATTATGAGTGGAGGGCTGAGTTTTACGCTTGCGGCTTTCCGAGCCCAAGCACTTTGCAGACGTCGAGGCCGGGCGCGAAGATAGCGGCGGCGGGTCGATATCAGCAAGCGGCAAGATCCAGCTGCTGCGCTCTCTCGTGGACTTCGCCGATCGTTTGCCCGTCATCGGATTGATGATCCACGTCGTCGACAGATCGAGACCAGAAGAGACTGCCGACATAGGAAGTGAACTGAAGAGGCGATCTTCACTTCAGCGATCCGAAATCTCGCTTCGCTCTGCCGCGACGACGCAAAATACTGTACTTGATCGTCCATCATCTTCGTATGAGGAAGCTACTGCTGAAGAATTATAGACACTCGTGCTGATCTCTTCGTCCAGCGAAAATTCCAAATCCCAACAAATGATGCCAACCAGAACCAAACCAAAGTGTGTACAGCATGCAAATGTATTTGTATGTTCTAGTCGCCTAACGCTATTGCCGCGGCTTATCTCTTTTGGTGGTTGATGTAGCGCAGCGACAGCAGAGCCAGCAGTCGAAGCGCGCCAATGAACAAGAAGACATAGCCGAAGTTGCTCCAGATGTCCGCGTGCTTCATCTCGAACACCGATTCGACATACTCCTTGACTGTGATGTGGTCGATGGTGACCGGGAGACTGGTCACAGGCTGGCAAGCGAGCTCCGAGCCCACGTTCTCGTAGACGCCCAGAGTGCTGTTCCACGTCGGCTCGCTGGGGCAGTCCGTGAACACGAGGGCCATGAGGATCGACAGCGAGTACTTCTGCGGCGTGATCGTGTACAGCCAGCGGTAGCCCTCAGGAATGGTGTTTGCAGGAGGGTTGAAGCCCATGAACAGGAAGAAGATCGAGTTGATAAGCACTCCAATAATGGCAGCGACCTCCACGCTGGGCAACGCGTAGACGAAGAGCTGACCCATGTATGTCTGCATCAGCACCAACAGCGAGACGTTCACCCAGTACAACACGCCAGTGCCAAAGCCTGTGAAGCCCACAAGAGGGTAGAAAATCACAGTGAAGAGCAGGCAACTGATGAACACGTACGGGATCTCGGCAATGGTGGAGCCCACAAAGTACCACAGCGAGTTGTACGTCTGCGAAGCACGTTCGCGGTAGAAAGCCGCGCGGTCACCCGAAGCGATGGGCAGTACACCGTTGAACGACACGATCCCGTTGAACAGCGTCGTCATGAACACCATACCGACACCACCGTTGATTCCTTGGTACGTTACGTACTCCACGTCAACGTACGTCAAACCGAAGAGCACCGCGAGGAAGAGACCGATGATGAATCGCGTCATGTTGTACGTCGGAGTTCGCCAGTACATACGCAGGAATCGCGTCGTCAGGAACTTGGCCTGAGTCCACGAGCTGGCAGCACGCTTCTTTTGGAAGATCATCTCTGGGAGACCGGGGGCAGGCACGGTAACACCTTCCTGTGCCATCTCAGTGTCCAGGACACGCTTCTCTTCGCTGTTCTTGAAGTACTCCACGAAGTCCATCGTGCCGGCAGCATGACCCACACCAGCGCCAATGACCTCCAGCATCCACGTGGCAGGATTGTATCGTTCAGGAAGGGCAGCGACACCCGGGATGTTCTCGAAGTACTTCACTAGCTTTCGACACTTCTCGCCAAGTTCGCCGACAAATACCGTCTCACCACCGCGCTTCAGCAGCAGAAGATGGTCAAAGAGGTAAAACACATCCGATGAAGGCTGGTGAATCGTGCACACGATCGTGCGTCCGCTGTCCGCCACCTTGCGCACACCGTCCATGATCAGCTTCGCCGAGCGCGCATCTAGTCCACTCGTCGGCTCATCGAGAAACAAAACACTGGGCTGGGCTGCCAGCTCCACTCCAATCGTCAAGCGCTTCATCTGCTCCACCGAGCTGCCACGAATGATCTGGTCAGCGATATCGTGCATGTCCAGCAGGTCGAGGCACTCGTTCACCGAGTCGTACTTCTTGCTGTCTGGAACGCTGCTGTCTTGGCGAAGGAACGCACTGAACGTGAAAGCCTCGCGGAATGTCGAAGCGTCCGAGTGGATGTCCATCTGCTCGCAGTAGCCCGTGCACCGACGAATGGCCAAGTCCGTGGCCTCGTACCCGTTGAACAGGATTTTGCCGGTGATCTTGCCGCCCGTCTTGCGGCCCGCGATCACATCCATCAAAGTCGTCTTGCCAGCACCCGACGAGCCCATTAACGCGGTCATCGTACCAGGCTTCGCGAAACCACTGACCCCCTTCAGCAAGTCCAACGACTCCTTCGGATTTCCTGGCATCGGGACCGAGTACCACAAATCCTGGAAGGCGATCGTCACCGGCACGAAATTCTTCTCACGCTCAACGTCCAGTGCAATAGCCCTAGCACCCGAGCTGGTGCTGGAGTTCTTTGGTGTTGTTGCCAATGCGTAGCTATCATCAGATTCTTTGTCATCATCCTTGATGATGGTGTGTTCGGGACTTTCGTAGCGGTGATACTCGAGCACATACCACCCGAGCGCCATGAACAACGCATAGCATGCGATCATGAACAGCATCGCAGCCCACACCCACACTTTTGAAGATGGCACGTCGTACTGAGAGAGATAGTACTCGCCCATGGTCATGTTGTAGTCGCTGCAGTAGTCCACGCCAGCATACACGCACACGTCGAACTTACTGGCGCGGTACTGGTTCACTGCGAGTCCACGAAGACACCACGCGATCGGGTTGATCCAGTAGATCCACACGAACCAGCCCGGCATCGTGCTTTTCGCCATGACGAAGCCCGCGAAAAGAATGAAGAACACGATAGTGAACGTTGCGAACGGCTTGGCAATGTGGAAATCCGGCGACATCGCCGTCAGCAAGAAGAACCACGATGAGAACACCAGGTTCGTTAAGATGAGCAGGATCATGTAGCAGATGAATGCGCCTGCAGTCGCCACGAAGCCGCACATCCAGTAGACCAATGAGCCGAAAATGACACTCTCGGCAATGGCCATGGGAATCTGAGCGACAGAGCACGCGAGCACATATGCCGATGTCGGGAAGAAGTTTGCGCCGCGCTGCTTGTAAAACACGTCGCGCGCCGCCATGAACGTTGGGATTTGAGAAACCTGGCCAAGGGCGAGGAACAAAACTGCCTGGAACATGACACCAAGCGCCACCTGGACGTTTGTCGGGTCGACTTGCCAAAACGTGCTCGAATATATCAATCCCATCAGCACCACCATGAGGCAACGGCCCTTGATAAATGCTGTATTGCGAAGAGTGACCATGGTCTGTCGCTTCATGAGCGTGCGGGTGTTTTCCCAAAACCCGCGACGAAATTCGGGCATCGGGTCCATGTGCGCTCCAACATTCTGGAGCAGTTCGGGTCGGTGCGGATCGTCCAAGGCTTGAAGCATTTGCTGGTGGATGGCTGAGCGGCGAAAAATCTCGGCAAACTCACTCGCTGCTCGGGGATGGTGAGCCATGCCGGCGGGTAAGTCCACCTCGTAGCCGTACTGCTGGTTGGTTCCGAGATCAAGGAGGAAGTCGGCTTCGTCACGATCAGGTGGGCACTTGAAGCCCAAGCTCTCGAAGAATGGCACCGCCTGATCACGGGGTCCGTGATACATGACTTCGCCTTCGTTCAGAATCATGACGTCGTCGAAGAGGGCAAACACTTCTGGTGAAGGCTGCAGCAGCGCGATGACGACTGTCTTCTGGAGGGTCTTGGCAATGCCACGCTGGGTGCTGATAATGTCGTAGGTGGCTGCACTGTCGAGGCCCGTGCTGATCTCGTCCATGAGCGTCATGTACTTCATGCCGAACTCCATCTCACCAGTTGTCACGCGCTTGCGTTCACCGCCCGACACGCCACGAAGCATGGCGTTACCGACGATTGTGTTCTTGCAGTTCTCAAGTCCTAGCTGTTTGATGATGACTTCCGGGTAGTGCTCGTACAGCGCTGTCAGAGCATCCAGCGCTGCCGTGTTGGCTTCAGTGGAGCCTTTAGAGAGCAGTTCTTCTGTGCGTGTTGAGACTTGTCCCCCACAGAAGGCGTGCGCAAACTCTAGAGTCTCCTTCACTGTAAGTGTGGGGAAGTGCTTGTCACGCTGGGTCACGTATGCCACGAACTGTGGCAGCCTCTTCATAATGTCGGCTTGCTTCTGGCCATTGTACGTGATGTCGCCCTCGATACTCACATTCTTTTCTAGAGGGAACCGGCCGCTAAGCACCTTCATGAGCGACGATTTGCCGGAGCCGGGTTGACCCAGCACCAGTGTGATGGTGCCCGGCTTGAATACGCCGCTGGCGTTCTTGAGAATGACCTTCTCGGCTGTGTGGTTCTTGGCGTTGATCTTGGCCGCCGACTTCTTGACGCTGTTGAAGAGCGTAGGCAGCTGGGACTTGGGGTCCGGATGCCTCGACGCGAACACTTTGGCGGAGATCGACAGGTTCTTGAAGCGCACCTCCATCTGGGGCATGGCCTTGCCCATAGCAGCCTGCACCTTGTCGGCGACGTACCCATGCAGGACGGTGGGGCCTTGCGCCATCAGCGCATCGGCAGAGTCCAAGCCGATCTTCTTGTCCGTGTTCATTCTGCCAAGTGGAGACAGCAGGAGCGGGTCTTGCACTCGATAGAGAGGAAAGTTGCTTGTCGATTGTTGTGGCGGCAAGCAAATTCCAGAATGAGCGCTTGCTTCGACCACTGTCAAAGGATGCACTGGCGGTGGGGCGTCACACGGTCATGCTGCGTCAACAGAGCGAGGATTTCGCTAGGTGGCGCGAAATCGCGTTGCAGTCGATTGCGCGGGCTGAGACGTGACTGAACAGCAGTTTTGGCGCGCAATCGACACGCGCAATCCTTCAGCATCATTTTCATTTGACGTTTGTATGGAGTGAAAAATTGAAGTAGTTCACACTTCAGAACGTATCTACTGTGTTAAACGCAAGATCCTACCTTTCAACGGACCCGGATCGCCGAAACATGCACCACTTGAGACAAGTAGATGTTTAGTTGGTTGTCTTAGGTTGGAGTGGTCTTCTAGCACTCTTCTCGTCCAAACACTCATCGAATGACTGACACAGGCCAGATCCTGAGCACAGTTTGCCCAGACAACTCACCCTTCGAGGTGCAATTGACAAAGTGACGTGCTACCCTGTCCGGCCCACGACACGCTTTGCAACTCGATCGTAAGGCGACTTGACGTGGTCGACGCAGCCGACGTGACCTCTTTAGCTGACGGCCACGGGTACTTTGCTGCCCAAAACGACGAGTCAAAGCTTTTGCCCAGGAACACGCGCTCGCCGTCTTCGCTGCGAGCAAACACAAGCACATAGCGCACGGGTATTCCGTCGGGTGTCAAGTCCCACTGGACTCCAAACGACACGAACTGATCATCGTGTCGTACAAAGGACGTGAGCGTTGCGTTCTCACACCACTGCGGCTGGCTGTGGATCACTACCTGTCGGCCCACTCCCCGTTAGCAAAATTATAATGACGTGCGTTGGCAGCATGGAGTAGTGCACATGGATGGATTTTGTTGTAGGCACGTCGCTGCCTTCGGTCTTTGTTTGGCAAGTGGCCGCCGCACACTGCGTCTGTCACGTGTAACACGCCACTGAACGGTTTAACGTAAAAGTGAATGGATCGTTGAGTGTGACTCCGTTTCTTCTTTGAAGGGCTCAAGATTGTGACCGCACACAACACTAGAGCAACGAAACAGCATCATGCCTGTTGCATCACCAGGCAAGCTTATAGATGACCTCTCCGAGCCGAACTTGATATCCCTCTGCGCCGCAACTAGCCTTAGATCCAGTACCATCAATGAAGGCGTCAAGAATGAACTGCCAACTCCGGATCAGCTTGACTCAATCCAGATGACATGCCGTTACGACAAGATCGTCAATACATACCCGCAATAATTGGCAAGTCACAAATCGCGCGATGTAGTGGAGGGTGCCGGCTTAGCAATCCGTGCGCCACGATGGTGACCAAGTAGATATTGCAAATCTCGACGGCGGAGAAGAACTCAGTGCCAACTTAATCCTTGAAAGTGTCATTTGGCACCAGGGTCATTTAGGAACCGAAGCTGTAGCTCCGGTCGTGGATCTTCGAACTGCTCCATCATTGCCGTTTCTGACGCTGATGATTTACTACCCTCTGCCACTCGAACGGGAGTCTAGCCTCGACTGGCCGGTGCTCCTGAGTAGCGCTGTGTGACACTGCGCCGATGTCGATCGCCGCTTTCAATCCGCACCGATCGGTGCCGATGTCTTTCTGGACAGGTGCGCGGGACTGAGCTCAGTCTCGGTGGTTATTGTGCCAGAAACCGAAGCGAACAATCCATCAGCGAAATCGGCGCCGCGAGTCTATTTTCCTGCATTCGTTTTCGAGCGCTAGAGTCGGAGGGTCGCAGCATGATGTGCGCTCCTCTCATGGCTTCAACAAAGTCTCTGCCCCAGCTATCTGCCGCACGCGCCAGTTCCCTTTTGCCGGGTCGACGTCGAAGCAGCAAATGGCGCCCAAATTCTCACAGGCACTCGGTTTTCGCGAGCGCGAGCAGCTCAACAAGAATCCGTCCATACTCGCGTACACTGGGGACCTAGGCGAAGACTACCTGGACCCTGGTGACGGCTGGGGTGAGAAAGCACCGTGCCCCGCACCGCATTGTCGGAGCTCGTCTGGTGCAGCGAAACCCGCAGCACCCGCCGCTTCTTGGAGCTCGCGCTTCACGACGTTGTCTTCAAGTCTGTATGGCGCACGCGCAGCCCTGAGTAAGAAGCTCCACGTGCGTGAGTCGACTCGCTGGGCTGTCAGTCAGCTCCGCAAGTCCGTGGCCGAGGGCTCATCGTCGTCAGCCGAGTGGTCAAAGCGGCGGACAGCATCGATGCCAACCCCACCGCGAACCGGTGAGGCAGAGTTTGACCATATCGGTGCCGATGATGACAACAACGCGTTCATGTACGCCGAAGTGGGGCCGGAGAGAGACGTCGACGATAAGGCGCGGACATCAACAGTGCGCAGATTGTCGAAACTATTGCCATCACGATCGTGGACTCAAGGGGCCTCCAAGCAGAAACAGAGCTCCTAAAACGAGCGACTCATAATAAAAGCCCTTGAAGTTGCATAAACTGGTACACCAAGTTGAAGTCGTTCGTCTACACTTGTCTACATAGACACCACTGTCGACACCCCAATGCTCCGCCGGTAGCCTTTAGAATGTACTGAATTTTTCAAAGCCTTTGCGTACTGGTAGACAGGTGAGCATAATCTATTGGAGCTTTTGCTAGTAGTTGTGGTCTCTCTTGTCTTTTATCATCTCGCAAGCAGGACAGACCATAGTGTCCTCTGTCAATGGCACGTAGGTGACTCTGTCCTCACCGATTATGTAGCTGTCGGCTGGTCATCTGAAGAGCATAAGGAGTTCCCCATCACTCGGAACACCCATACTAAACCAGCTTCTGTTGTAGCCAAGATTCCCTGCACCGCCAAGCAATGCTGATCACAAGAATAACCGGAGCAGCAGGATCATTTCGTCACGTACTCTGCCAAGCAGAGATCCGTTTTGTGGTATAAGACGAGATTCAAATCGAGTCAAAAGTTGGCGCCCTTGGTGCAACCACCTTCCAGCAGTTTCGCTCATTTCCGCCAATGAGGGTCGATCACTTGCGTCAATAAGCGACACCTCAGTCACGAATTGGCTGAGAGTGCCCCATATCTTCTCACGCAGAACGGAATCGCCTCAATGCACACCAAGCCGAGCCCGCTAGGGACTCGAGTCACGCCGCAAGAGCGCGAGTCGTTCCTCAGTACCGACGCCAGCAGCGCGTCCGAAGCCACCGATTTGCTGATCGACCCGATAGTCAAAGACCGTCTAGCGGCTTCAGGATATGGCGCAACCCCCACAGTGATCCTCTCAGAAGTCGACGACGTGGTCGTCAGCGACCAGATCCTCGTCTCCGCCATTGCCAACCTCAGTACAGCAGTACGCCAATAGTCTCTGCAGTATCTTTCATGAAAAAAAAACTAATGGTATCTTTTTGTTGCAGTACAATCTGGCGGTGATCAACTATGCGATGATGATGTTGGATCGGACGTATCCGAATTCCAGTCCAGCGTTGAGGTCCACAGTGGACTCGTGCTCTCTACTGGGAGCGATTGCAGGACAACTGACGTTCGGTTACGTCGGGACGGTCATGGGGCGGCGGAAGGGGATGATCTTCACGCTGTTGCTGTCCGTTTTGGGCGCTGTAGCGAGCGCATTGCTGCCCTGGGGGACTGATTCTGTCTATCATGTGCTGGCAATCTGTCGGTTCGTGTTGGGTGTTGGCGTTGGAGGAGTCTACCCCCTTTCAGCAGCGTCGGCGGTGGAGTCGAGTGATGACGACCTGAAGAAAAGCAAAGCTGTTGCAGCGGTGTTTAGCTTCCAGGGTGTCGGCCAATTGCTTGCACCGCTTATGGCGTATATTATGCTGTGCATGAACGCACAACGCACAATCGGTTGGAGAGTGTTGTTGCTTGTCGGGGCATTTCCTGGACTGTTCGTGTTGCGGCGAGCTTTTGACCTTGAAGAGGACGAACCTCCACCAACGCAATCCCCACGCAGTTTGAACAGGCAAGAGGAAGAGTCCTGCAGATCGGAGCTCTGGGAGAAACTACATACCAGCCCGTCAATGCAGCGAAGGCTATTCGGGGCATGCGCAAGCTGGTTCCTCTTCGATCTCACGTTTTACGGAAACGTCATTTTCACGCCTACCATTTTGCAAGATACGTACGGCTTGGATAAACACCACTTCAGTGACGTTGCTCTATGCTCGCTGGTCGTTGCAGCCGTCGCACTACCGGGCAATCTGCTCACTGTATTTATTGTCGGCAAGCTCAGCTTCAAAACGATTCAAATCATGGGCTTTGTCGCTATGGTGCTACTCTTCCTGACGCTTGGATTCTTCTACGAACAGCTTCTAGACTACAGGGGCTGCTGCTGGGGATGTACGCACTCACGTTCTTCTTCTCGAATTTCGGACCCAACGTTGGCACATTTTGCCTCCCAGCCGAGATATTCGATGAGGACGTACGCGTTGAGCTCAATGGTGTGGCCGCAGCTTCCGGCAAGTTAGGTGCTGCTGTTGGGGCAGCGTCTTTCGGTATCATCGAGGCACGATATGGTGTATCTCATCTCTTGGCGCTGAGCGCCACGGTATCTCTGCTCGGCGCCCTTGTGACCTACAAGTTCATCCCAACGAAACACTACCACACCTGAAAGTGTTGGCATAGATCGATGCATGCGGATGGTTGGTTGTGTTAAAGGATGCACTATATATTAGTTTTTCTTCAGGTGCTGAGAGGTGTAGAAAACTTCGTGTACTCCGAAGTAGTAGGGCATTTTGACTAGGTTGCAGTTGCAAAAACTACAACGCAATTCACAGCTTACTTGCGGCGGGCAGCATTACGCTCTCGCCTATCTTTGAGCACCTTGTCTTGACTGGCCATCTCATCACGGAATGCCTTCAGTAAGTGACCGCCAGCCACGCTGTTCCCACCACAAAGTTGCGTGAACCGAGAGAGCGTAAAGCGAGTGAGCATCCTGCCGTCCACGGAGCCGTTGACATTACCTCCAAACTTTTTGAACTTGCCTTTGCGCACCGTGCAAATCCACTGCCTTACGTAATCGTTGTCCCATTCGCGAATCGGAATTATACGCTCTTCTTCGTATTCACCTGCTTCCTTCACATCGACTCGATCGGTACTAATGTGTGGCGTGTCTTCAAGCATCTGACCAGCACAAAGTAACGTATGCAACGTATGCTCTGTGTCGATGGATAGCGGTGAAATCGTGGCGATCACACTGGCTCTGGAATTCATACTCCAGAGGCATCCTTTCAGTATACGGGTAAGGGTGCTCGCGCGATAGGGCACAAAGCCCGTGTTGTCCTCACGACCAATGGCGCGAACACACTCTTTTAGCGCTAGATGGCTCTTGTTGATCTCAATTGCTTCTTTCCTCCGAGCTGCGTCATGGTAAAATGAGTCTTCGTTGCGTTCGCTGCCGGCTAGATCCAACAACACCAGCTGCCCGTACAATTCCCCTAGAGCTCCAGCTTTGGTATTGGGACGGCGCAAGTTTACGTAGCACACAAGGTGCGACCGCGAAGACTGATGATTCACTGTTGTCGCCTCAGTGGTGCGTAAGTTCTTAACGTCGTCCAGCACCTCTAACAGCGCGTTGGTTGAGCCAGCTTGCACTTCAGTTGTGCCAACTAAGCCTGTATTGCCTTCGGCGTCATCGCACACTAGAACTTTCGAGCGTCCATGAATCAGGTCTGCAGCGACAAAAATTTCAGTCAAACCAGAGACCAAGAAACCTAGTCAATAATCAACGCACCGTAGCACTTGGAGCCCGCAATCTCTACGGCCGAGACGGATACATCAAAGTCCACATCTCCGACTGGTTCCATGAAAAGGTCGTCGGAGATGTACTGGAAGAGACCGCTCATGGTGTAGGTCTTGCCGGACCCTGTCTGGCCGTACATCATGCAGACTGACTTGCCTCCTTGCATGGCGTGCAGCAATAAGTGCTTCACAGCGTCTTCATACACTGTTTCCGTGTCGACGTGTTCGTCGTAGCACGTGGAGAAGCGCTGATGGTGGGAGACCACGTACTTGTGACGCATATCTAAGCACAATAAGGTCTTCATCAGAACTCCGCAAGTTGACAATAGCAGCATAGAGAGTCTCTCCTTACCAGGATACATTTTGCACTCGTGGATGACGATTTCGTTGCGGCCAACAGCAGAAATCACGTCGAACTCGTGCTTCTGCAGCTCGTGGGGAAGCAGCGGACGCTTGCGCACATAGACGTGCATGTGATCGCTATCCAGAGCTTCTCTGGTCTCTCCGTCCGCTGTAGCATTGGCCTTCTGGTCGTCTCTATGCTGCTTTAAGTATTGCGAACGGAGTTCTCGCAAGGTGCGTTTGAAGTCCGTCGCGTGCACTTTGCGAGCCGTCCTGAAGGCAATAAAGAGAAGAAAATGGTCACCATTTGGCAACAACTTGATGACTCAATTGAGCTAGCGCACCGCTTGTCCATGTTCTCGCCTGCAGGACGCCATTGACGGTCCGGCACCATGACGGCAGAGCTGCTACTTCGTCTGGCAACGTTTCTGAAAGTGACGGACTGCAAGATTTGCAAACACTTGAAAGGTACCGTTCTATTGGTACATGTACCATCATTCCATGCAAACGTTTGAATCTGAGTATCACCCAATCAAACTCCTCGAATTTAACCGTCCCAGCTTCAAAATCATAACTTCTTACTGTTTGTATGCTCTCCAAACTCCGCAGGTACAAAACCGTCGCATGTGTTTCTCACCTAAAACTTTTCCCGCCGTCCAACCGCCTCACAAGCGAATATCTCCCCAAAGTTTGTGCCATAAAAAGCATGCAGAAACCTTCGAGTCCTAATACCTACGGGGTGCCGGATGTGAGCATGCTGTCCGCCGCCGGCCTGGGGCCGCAGACTGTGCAGACGTCCACGTCCACGGCCATGGCGGCTCAAGTGCAAGCTCAGCTGCAGTCGCAGATCGCCCAGGCGCAGGCGCAAGCAGCTCAAGCCAACGCCCAAGCGGCTCAAGCAGTCCAAGCGGCTCACGAAGCGCAGGCCCAAGCCGCTCAAGCCCAGCAGGCGATTGTTGCGCCTGCTGCTAATGTTGCTGCTGTCGGAGAGACCGGAGCCCCAGTGAAGACCAAGCGCCGACGCAGAGCCGACGGCAACGGCAACTTAACGGTGGAGCAGAAGCGCCGGATCTGCGAGAAGCACCGCAGCACGCCCAAGATCACGCAGAAGGACCTCTGCCGCTGGGCCAAGCTCGAGTTCAACCTCAATAGAGCCCCCACGCAGCCCACGATGAGCAACATCCTCAAGCACGAGCACCTGTTCAAGGACAACGTGCTGGGGGTCTTGGGCTCGCAGAGGAAGACCATTCGGCCCACTCGCCATGCCCATTTCGACCAGGTGCTGGCCAATTGGGTCATGGAGAGGCAGAACAAGGGCAACATTACCGGTGATATGATCAAGACCAAAGGACGAGAACTGGTCAAGCAGATGGGGCTGGAAGGCAAGCTGGGCTTCTCCAACGGCTGGTTGGCGTCTTTCAAGGCGCGGCATGGACTCATGAAGCGCACCAACAACCAGAATGACAAGATGGGCCTTGCTAGTGCTCCTGGGGCGACGGCATTGGCGCCAAAAGAAGGCGGCGCGGGATACCCGGGAATGCTGGATGGGAGTGGAGGCATGGTGCTGCCTAATGGACTGCCCGTGGACCCAAACTACTTGCTGCCGCCAGTGTCGATGGACCTAACGCTCGATCAGATCCAGGAGATGCTGAAGGACTACGTGCCGAGTGATGTGTATACAGTGGATGAAACCGGACTGTTCTTCCGTGCGTCGCCGAACAAATTGGTGCAGGGAGATGACGCACAGACGATGTTGGCTGATGAAGCGCGGCTCACGGTGCTGCTGGCTGCGAATGCTGACGCCTCGGACCTGATGGAGCCGTACATTATTGGAAGTATAGTTCCGCCCAAGAACGTTAAAATGTCGGCGATTTCGCAGCTGGGATACCACTACGTGTGCAGCAGCAAGGCTCGGATGACAGTGTTCATCTTCCAGCAGTGGCTACGCGATTTCAACGCGCGCATGGCCAGTGCACACCGCAACGTGGTGTTGCTCATGGACAATGCACCGTCGCATGTGCTGGGGTGTGTGGGTCTCTCGAATGTGCGTGTTATTATGTTTGCGCCGCATTTGGGAATGAAGGTGCAGCCTATGCGTGGCGGCATCTTGACTGCGTTTAAGGGGAAATATCGCCTTAAGCACCTCACTTTGGCTATCGACCATCTGGAGGATGGACTTTCGGATATTTACCACGTGACACAGATGCAGGCCATGACTTGGATCACGGATTCTTGGCAGCAGACGTCCAAGGAGGTTATTGTCAACGCCTGGAAACCACTGGGCATCACGTACCCGTTTCCATTTGACTCGTCCATGGATAATGCTGATGACAAGAACGTAGAGGAAGAGCTCTGGGGTCTGCTTTATTGTTTGCAACTCAGCGGCGTGGTCAACACGAAGGTGCTAGTGAACTCTCGATGGGAGAACGACATCCATAAGCGACTTAATGAGGACATGATCGAAGACCCACAGGTGAACGAGGAGGAATTCCGAATGCCAGATCCTTCACCCATTAGTACACACAACGTAAGCGGCTCTGAGCATCTTTCTACCGACGACGATGGCAATGGTATCCAAGCACTCAGCGCAAAAGACCAGTTGAAATCGTTCCGCGATGTGATTCGGTACCTGGAGCGCACTGGTACGGCTGACGCGCGTGACCCGCAGCTCTTGAATGTCATTGACTTTCTCAAGAAGAAACAGCTAAGCCTGCGCTTTGACAACGCCAGCAACTCGACGCTCACGATATAAGCCTAAGAACTGTGCTTGCCTGCAGTAAGTACAGTATGGTGCATTGGGCACGAACTCAATTGTCGCTACCTTTGTTTTTTAAGTTCATAAGTGATGTTACTCTGTTACCCCCAGCGTTTGTTTAATGCTATAATAGCGACGTATTGTTACCGTGTTGGGGAGGGCACGTTAGGAGCTGATACATCCAGACCCGGTAGATGAGGTCGAGGTCGAACACTACTTCGTGACACCGCACGCTCTTTCGTCTCCACCACGAGTTCTCGGTATGCTGTTGTCTCTTCCTCTAGCGAGTTGAGCAAGCCTACAAGTCGCGCTCGGAACGGTCTAGTAGTTGAGCTAGCACTGTTGCACACTCTATTGATTGCATTCTCGGCTGGAGGAAGCGTGTCATCTCGATCGTTGTTTGCACCACACTCGAAAGAATCCTCTCCTCGATGAGCTTTTAAGCCTTTGGGGGACTCTGTCGGACTCAAAACGCACCGCTCCATCCATGCAGCACTCTCATCTTGGTTTCGACCAGGAAGGTCTGCTATAGGGCCAGACCACCAGTTGTGGATAGTGGTCGAGCCGGCGTTGTTGTGGACCTCGTCACGAGAGACCTTGAAGTCGATAGCAGTGACGGGCCGAGCATGAGCGAGGCGATGTGGGGACGGTAACCTCACTGGTACGGGATTTGGCACAGTGACTGACAATTTCTTAGCCCGAAGTGTGTCCATTTCGCAGTGGAGCGAGTTCACTTCTTGCTCTCTGGCCGCTAATCGAGCTCTAAGATCGGCTATCAGCTCTGTAAAAACATCAAGGGTCTCGTGTCAGTATCACCACCACTTCAGCAGGTTGGCGACGTAAACCGCATACTCCAATACCTTCTTGCTCACGCCTAGAACCTGTCAGCTTTGCCTGGAGCTGTTTCGATTGCCTCTCCGATATCTCCAGTTGACGTCGCAAGATTTCTGCTTCAGCGTTCTCCCCGGCTTGCTGTTGTCTTTGCTGTGCCCGGAAGCGATGTAATTCCGCATTGATATCGCGAGCATTCTCTTCCAGTATTCCTAACTTCTTTTCCAGCCGTGCAATCGTTGAATGCGCGTCCTTCAGGTCGACTTTTTGCTGTTGGATTGTTCGCTCCTGGCTACGATGCCGACAATCAAGCTGTTGCTCGGCCATTTCCATCATTGTCCGCGCTACATAATTTGCATGCTCTTGAACCTCATGGTCACGCATCATGTTAGTGATCGTTTTCCGTAAGCACTGCATCTCAGCGCGCATCAACTCGTCAGCTATGGGATCGTCGATGTACGCATCTTCATCGTGGGACGAGATAACTTCTGGAGTGGCCTCGCTCGTTTGCAATTCTGCAACTGTTACGTCTTGATGCGGTTGTTGCAACCTGGACTCAACCACAAGCAATGACCCTCCCGACTTACACGCAGAACATCGAGACGCCTCCAGCTGGCGTATGTAGCAGTGTAGATTTTCAATCTTGCTCTGCAGCATTGTCAACACTTCATTGTACTCAGCGGCGCGCCCGACGTTTTCCTTGTTGATGTGTGGCGAGTTCTGTATGTTCTTGGCCCGGGACCCAAAACGTAAAGTGGACAGCGTTTCGTCCATGTGCTGAGTACTGGCTGAGCACGTAAGTAGCAGATGCGTCTTGGCGTTGCCTCCGAGTGAGGTTTGCAATAGACGCGTCAGTTTACTGTCTCGGTAGGGAATGTGCTTGGACTTTTCGTTGGTCAGCGCATTGATCACGTTTCCTAAAGCAGACAAAGACTAACGTTCACTTTGTCAATGAATGAAGGCCAATCAAGCGGGAGAGGTAGAACATTACCCGATTGATGTACTTGGCTTCTTCCATCCTTACGCCCGACGCGGCAGTCTTCTGGACCTTCTCCGATCCAGCCAAGTCAACAATACACATCCTACTTTTGACCTTTGTGCCCACAGCAATGTGCTTCTTCGTGAAGTTTAGAATCAAGACAGAATGACTTCGACTCGAGTCAACGTTCATGAGGGTTGAACCAGTTGATCGCTGGGCATTGCCTCTCGACAGAATTGCCATACCGCTTGCCACAGAAGAAATTGCGATTTCGCTCGCTCCTTCGACACGGACGTCGTGATCTTTGTCCTCTCGTAGTCGGAGAACTCTCATACTATTCGGAAGAAGAAGGTCGCGCAATCTTTCTTGGTACACCTCCACAAAACTAGCAGTGAGTGAAACATCGTACTCGGCTGGGTCGGTGCTGACCATTTCATCCAAAATTGATTCCATCACGCGCGGAACGAGGCCTCGTGTCTCAACCGTGTGCTCACCTACAATCGTATACGTCTTGCCACTTCCTGTCTGTCCGTACGCGATAATAGTGCAATTGTACCCCGCAAGCAGATCTGCAACAAATGGTTGGCCGACTGAAACAAATATTTCTTGCTGGGTCGCGCGACTCGAGTACACCCCATCAAAACACGAGTAAGCCATGCCTCCACTCGCTAACTCATTGTCTGCTGTTATCAATGAGCTTGCTGAATTTGTCATATTGGTAGTTGGCGTCGAAGGGCGCGCCACCACGAGACGGCGAGCTGAAGTATCAACGTTTACACACGGTGGCCAGTGTTCCGTGATGCTCTGGCAGTCTTGACGAACACGACAACTCACCTGAATCCCATTGCTGGTCATGCCCGCCTCACTTCACCTTGACGCGTTCACCAACCACTAAATATACATCAGGCTCGCATATACAACACGGGTAACCTGGATAATCCGAACACGTATCGGTGTATTACCTGTGAATCAACGACAAAATTCCCCAGGGTTCGTCAGTTTGCTATCATAACTGATGACTGTTCCGCGTTAGAGTCGAGTCTCTTTTCCGGCGTTCGCTGGAGTGGTCTCGAAATATTTCTGCAGTCGCTCTGTAGACACAGTCAGACGGAAGAAGTAGCGCGCTGTCGTGTTGCTATCACCGAAGGCGCTCTCGCGTGTCATGTCGTCCATGGAGAATAGCGTGCGCAGGCTGGCGTTGTCTGCATCAATCTGATCAAGCAGCTCATAGCCGTGTTGAACCAAGAACTGGAGGCTAGGAGCCACGAATGCACCCTTCGACGAGTCCACCTTGGCTCGCAGCTCGTCCAGCAACTTGATGATTGTGTAGCTGCGCACCTGCTCGCTCAGGAATGAACGAAGGTCGTACACGTAGACGTCACCCTTTTCAGAAAATACCTTGCTGAAGACATTGTGGGCCCGGGCAGCCTCGTACAAAGTGTCTGCCATATTTGTGCGTCTCTGCGATAGTAGTGACTGCAACAGGTTCACCGTCGTGGGGAGACTTAGCACAAAAGCCCCTTCCTTGTCGACAACAGGGAGTTTTTCTTCGAATACAGCTTCATAGGCCAGTTCTGGGTGACGTTTACGCACACAGGTGCGCACCAGCACGTCGTACACGCGTGGGTCCGCTGGTACGTTAAATTTCAGCATCTCCCGCCACAGATACATGGAACGTCCGCAGTGATCTTCCTCACGCAGTCGACGAAAGAATGCCTCGATAACCGTGTCGTCACGCGGTTCATCACTGTTAGGGTAGAGCGCGCGGATGACACCATCTGGATTCATGTACGCAGCCAAACCCATCGAACCCACAAGGCTACCACAGAACAGCGTCGTCACAATATACTCCTGGTAGTTGATAAAAGGCACAAACGCAGCACCCATAAAGCCCATTCCCACAAGAGCTGCCTTGACCTTCTTGACATCAATCGTACCTAATTCGCCGTGATACACAGCATGCATCATCGTGATAAAGGTAACAAGATCCGGATGAATCTTGCGCTCCTTCATCTCTTCATACAGCTCGAAGGCCGACGAGAGATTGCCCACCTTTCCACACGCCTTGAGCATAATGTTGTAGTGCACCAGATTGGGCGCTAGCGTCAGCGATTCCTTTAGTTCGTTCATCAGCGCTTGAGCACCTTCAAACTCGCCATTCACGGCGTGCGCATCCATCAGAATCGCATAGGTATGTTCATCTGCAGGGATACCTTCCTCCTGCATCTTGTCAAACAGCGCCAGAGCTTCTGTCACATGACCACCATGCGCATACGCGCTCATCAAGTTATGGAACGTGATATCATTCATCCTGACTCCTGCTTCCTTCATCTGGTCCAGCACATCCTGCACTCGTTGAGGGTCTCCTGCAGCGCCTGCCACAGCCAACAGTGCCGAGTACACATTTAGATTCGGGATGGAGCCACGTGCCATGGCTGTCTCGAAGAACTGGAAGCCCTTGTCCACTTGTCCCAAAGCTGCACACGCTTGAATAGCGCTGGCAAGAGCTGGATTCAGCAGGAAGACGTTTTGGTCCAGGAGTTTGTCCGCGAGCGCCACCACTTCTTGATTGCGTCCTGCCTTCTGGAACACTCGCATGCACTCCATCTCAGCCTTGCCGTGGGTCTCAGAAGAGTGTCCCACAATGTGGCACAGAGGAATAGCAGCCGTGCACTGCTCTCTAGACTTGCAGAGCGACAGAACGGCGCTGGCACGTCGCAGGTAGTCCATACTGGGCTCGAAGCGCGCTCCTTGACGCTTGGCTTCGTGCACGAGCGCCTCCACGTCGCTCACCACTTGGGTGCGCGTCGTTCTGCGGCGTCCGGAGACTGAAATGGGGCTGGATTTGCGCTGATTGGAGGCTCGTTGGGGATTCCGAGACGTCGGTTTACGCTCTGCTCCTGCCGCCGCAGTCAGCGCTAGCGACGAGGAGATCGTTCGGATCGCTCCGGAAGCATGCTGAGAGTCCTTGAGTGCCACTCGAGCCGCACGAAGCCACCCACGCTGCATGCTACAGGCCTACAGACAACAGCAGCCAAGCACCTGCACTTTGTATCCACCACGCTTTTCAACTGTGCGGCCACCAATGATATTCGTTTTGAAAGGTGTTATGCGTATTTATTTCAATTTTAAAAATATCGACCTCAGATTGACACTCATCACTTGGCGCGTGGAAGGGATCTGTGTCGGGAATGCTGCCGCCCAGGTCCTTCCTGCTGCAGAAGCTCAGCGCTCCGTATGACGGCGGCGTCAGTGCTGCCTCGGAGGACGCGGAGGACAAGTCCAAGCTGAAGGAGAAGCCCAAGCAGCAGCAGTCGAGCAACGTTCTGTGGATCTGGAGTCTCGTCAAGGAGGAGTCGTGGCTGCTCTCGTCTGGAGTGCTGGGGATGACTGTGGCGTCGGGTATGAACCTCGTGTTCCCTCGTCTGATGGGGAAGGCGATCGACGTGGCGTCGGGCAAACCTGCGCCTGGAGGACTGTCCCGTAAGGGCTTCGTGGTGGTCGTTCTCGCTGGCTTTTGTTCGGATCGGCAGGCTCGTTCCTCCGCACGTACTCGCTCGGGATGGTGGCGGAACGCATTGCGGCCAAGCTCCGTCGCGACCTGTACCGCGTGCTGCTGTCTCAGGAGCTTGGGTTTTATAACAACCGCAAGGTGGGAGAGTTGGTGACGAGATTGAGTGGAGACTGTCAGCAGACTGCGAATGCAGTTGTGGACGTGGTCTCCAATGGATACAGGTCGTTGAATTCAGCTGTGGGTGGGTCGATTATGCTGTTTACTATCTCGCCCAAGTTGACGTTGGTGTCGTTGACGATCTTGCCGCTGGTGGGCACGGGAGCGATGCTGTTCAGCAAGTTCTCGAGTCGTCTGGCTAAGAAACACCAGGACTCCGTTGCTGGCATGAATGGCGTGGCTGAGGAACGTCTGAACAACATTGTGACGGTGAAGCTGTTTTCTGCTGAACAGGATGAGCTCACGTACTTTGAGAAGATCAACCAGGGCATCCTCGCCAACGCGAACCGTGCGAAACGCGCCCGTGGAGTGTTCATGGGTGGTCTGTCGCTGTCGGTCAACTGCTCGTTGTTCTCGGTGCTGTATTTTGGTGGCTCCCTTGTTGGATCTGGTGAACTCACCATGGGTACGCTCACAGCGTTCGCGTTGTACAGCGGGTTCATGGGTCTTGGCTTCTCAGGCGTGTCGTCGTGCTTGAGTGAGGTGAAGAAGACCCGCATGTCATCCGATGCGTTGTTCAAACTTCTATCATTGCCTCCTGCTGATGATGGTGAGGCGACGATGGGTGTCGTCAAAGGCCAGGTGCGATTCAACAACGTGTCCTTCGCGTATCCATCCCGCCCAGATATTCTAGTGCTGAATAACTTGAATCTGGAGATCAACCCTGGTGAAATCGTGGCAATTGTTGGCAAAAGCGGTGCCGGCAAGACCACTATCGCGTCGCTTATTTCGAAGATCATTCAACCTACGAGCGGCTCTGTGACTTTGGATGGTGTTGATATTGCCTCATTGAAGGCGTCATGGTTGCGGAAGCAGATCGGCGTGGTCAACCAGGTACGTTCATGATATGTGAATGGATTCTGACGATGCTCTAGAATACTAACGGGAATTTACAGGAACCCGCGCTCTTTGCGTCCACCATTGCGGAGAACATCATGTACGGCTCTGAGGTGCACGACAAGAAAAAGCTCGTCGCTGCGACGAAGGAGGCTCATGCACACGAATTCATCATGGAATTGCCCAACAAGTATGACACGTTCGTTGGCGAGAAGGGCGTCGAGCTGTCCGGTGGTCAGAAACAGCGTATCGCCATCGCACGTGCACTCTACAAACAGACAAATGTTCTGCTCTTTGACGAAGCCACAAGCTCCCTTGATGGCCGCAGTGAAGACATGATCCGACGAGCTCTCGACTCGGCGGCGCAGAACCGGACGGTTTTCATTATTGCACACAGACTGAACACGATTAAGCATGCCAACCGCATCATTCTGCTAGAGGAGGGTGTTATTGCGGAAACCGGCACGTTTGATGAGCTGTACCAGGAAGGCACTAAGTTTTACAACCTGGCCCACAACCAAGCACCATTGCTTTAGATGCAACGGACCAAGTCCTCTGCTTGAAAATATAAGTTGGTCTTCTGTCCTACTCGCGCCTACTCTGCTTTGTCTTCTGCCGCGAAGTCTTGAGTGCTACCGTTTTGAAGCTTGTTAGTACAGGAAGGACACTGCGCGATAACCATCTCCAGCTGGTCTGCGTATGCGTTCATTTGGGCCACATTGTCCTGCAGTGTGTCGTGGCAATGTAAGTTCTACGTTTATATCGGAGGGCCAAGCACAACAAGCAGCATCGTACCTCAAGCATTTTCACGCGATTCTGCAGCTCAGAGTCATCTTGATGAGGAGAGGGGTCAAGCTCCCCGCAGGCATTTCCTTGGGCTCGGCTGCGGCTATGGGATGCTTCGATCTTTCCAAGTCGAGAAGCTGCATCAGCTCGTCGACCTGAGTTTGTTTGGCCTCGATGTCGTTCGCAGACATCTTCTTGTCAGTCACAAGCATATCGCGCTCATGTTCAAGCGCTTGATATTTGTCTACTCAGCACAAATCTTTGTAAGCAAGCTTAAACATCCTCACGCACAACGTAAAGGTTGCTTACCTTCCAGCTTCGAGAAATCTCCTTTGAGTTGAGTAACTTGGGCATGTAGCTGAGCAAGTGCACGTTCACTTAGAGCACGGCGGTCTTCTTTCTCTTCGTCGTTTTTCTTAGCAAGGTGGCTTAAATGAGCTGGAGATTTCAGACGCTTTTTCAGGAGATCAAGCACCGGGTTGGATGTAATAGGCGTAGGTACTACGGTGCTTTCGATCGGTAGGTCGGTCTGAACTGCTGTGGTCTGAAATTCACGTTCTGAGGTTGTTTCTGTGGACTCGGGCTGAAACATTGTGAGGTAAACGTGTCATTGCTCGTAAGTACGAGAACGATACCTTGCCACCGACTTTGTCCGCTTGTCGCGTTTCGTCAGCATTCATGCGCTTGCGTTTGTTGGGACTTGAATGCTCTGTTTCGCTGCATTTTTCAGCTAGCTGAGAACCGGGCGCCGTCTCGTTCGTCAACTGTAGCCGCTGAAGAAGCTGCGCGGTTGTCTTCATTCGGATGGCGAGGGATCTATATACAAATCGGTTATGTCCTCGCATACGCTCTTCTAAACAGTCAGACTCGAAGCGTACTTGATGTAGTTCTGCTTCATCGTCCTCGCCGAAGTCTCCAACTCCTCCATCTTCTTAGCCAGCATTGATTGCGACTCTCGCGACGTCTGTAGGTCCATTTTGTACCCTGCTATCTGCTTGGCTTGGTCTTCCTTCGTTTGTTGCAGCGCGCCAATCTCTTCACATAGTTTGGCCTTGCTCGCTTGTGCAGCTGCCAGTTCTTCTTGTGCTACAGCCAGATGTAAGCAACTGCAAAAGTATCTTATCCCACACACGATGCAACAACGCACTCTGAAGCAGTTGGTCGTTCAACAGACGCTGCTTTGTGTTCATGGACGTCCGCTCCACACTCTGGAGAGTGCTGCGCTCCTCGTGTCGTGACAGCTCCTGCAGAATCCTCTCGAGGTGCGCGAGCCGTGAACGCGTGTAGCTCTCAGTCGCTTGGCCTCCCTCCGACGCTTTCTCCATCCTGTCGCTGCTGTGGTCTGTAGTCTTCTGTCTTGAGCTGCGGATTGGATACTGACTGCGGAAGGCAACTTCAACATGTAAGACCAACACTCTGACAGTTTAGTTGCAAAACACGGTAGGCTCTGACCAGTCCGTTGCAAAATACGGTAAAAATAACTATTCCTCTGTATTGGTCTGACCATCGCTACGACCAAATTGGTTGTACAGTAGTGATGTTCAATAGAATAGATCCAGCGTTGCCCATCGATGCTCGACTCGTTGTCAACAGCTCGTTGAGACGAGCGTCACGGCGGCTTGTTTCTAGGCCGTCGTCTTTCCGTGGAGCTCGAACAGCATTGGCGGAGCGAATCAGATGATCACTTGGCTGGATGGGACCACAGCAAGAATGATTTCGAACCCTACATGAATTGAGTCGAACTGTAAACGACAGATGGCCCATAACGTTAGGGGCAATTGACGCAACGTGAAACTAACCATTTGTTTTCCTGCCACGATGCGGGCGAGTGTTTTCCTGCAAGCGAGCGCTGTAGCTGCTTGCATCGCAACCGCCCCTCCCTCGCTGCAGTGACCACCTACAAGGACCGCTCCTACGGAGAGATCGTCGACTTCCTCCTAGAGTTGGAGGACAAGTACCCGGAATACGCTGAAGTGTTTAACGTGCAGGACAAGTACGATCTGCCCCGCCCCAAGGAACTGCAGTGCACCAGGAGGAACGAGACTGTGCCGTGCGACCAGTATGTGATCAAGATCACGAACGAGACGTCACTGCCGGACCCACAGCGACCTGAGCTCTTTTTCAGTGGTGAAGTGCACGGTAATGAACGGGTGGGGCCACAAGCAGTTATCGTGCTGGCAGAGCTATTGCTTTCGCATGCAGCTCGGCCCGATGGAAACCCGTGGATTCAGCACCTAGTGAACACTCGCACGGTTGTGATTATTCCTACGCCCAATGCACACGGTTATGATCGCAATGCTCGCAGGGAAAATGATGTCGACCCCAACCGAGATTTCCCGTACAATTTGAACAGCGACAAGAAATGCATGGTGACGATGGCAGCTCGGGCGATCAACGAGCTCTGGCGTGACCACCTGTTCCAGCTAGGCATTACATTCCACGGTGGCACACGTTGCATTTCGTACGAATGGGGTGCGAACAACCACGTTTTGGATTCCGGCAAGAGCATGAAAAGCCCCGATGACCGTGGTCAGCAACAACTTGCTCGCATCATGTCTCGATTCGGAGGGAGATTCGAAGAAGACAACACGTATTACCCCGACGGCACCATGACCGATACCGTGTACGCAGTGGACGGCGGGATGGAGGATTGGGGCTACGCAGCATCCTGGGAGAACGAGTACACCACGCCAGACCCTATCGGCGTTTGCAACCCGACGACCTACGGAGGATACCCTACAGCCAAAACCAAGTACAACAATGCCACCCACCGTGCGTTCAACATGCTGATCGAGACGAGCGACAGCAAGCAGCCCAACTCGACTGCTCTGGGCGACAGCACCTCGCTATCGGATAAGGCGCTCAGCGATTATCTACCAGATGCCGAGACCGTGGGCCATGTCCCGCGTAATGTTCGCTTGTCCCTGCTGTACATTGACCTTGTGCAGCCATACTTGCTTTGGAAGGAATTACCAGCCAAAGCTACGACTGTGCAATCCTCGATGTTCGCGTGGGAAGTGGCAGGTAGTATCACGGTGGACAGCACACAGTTGAAGGTTTGGGAAGAGGACGATGCTTCTGACGTTACACTGACAAACGCCCAAAGTGGTGTCACGCGATGGTATCACGACGACTTGGAGATGCCAAAAACCAACAACAAAGGTTTGTTCTCAGCGAAGGTGAAATTTGCGGCACCAGGAACGTATTTTGTCCAAGCCATTGCCACTGTCGACCAGAGCTGGGCTACTCAAGGCACTGGTGACAACAGTGCCGTTCCTGCTGTGGGCCCTCAAACGCACATCGTTAACGCTCGCACGAATGCCGACTGGGAGTATTTCAACAACGGGCGCGTTGTGAAAGGACAAACGGAGTGGGCGTCACCGGTAGGTTAACGCTTGTTGTTATTGATACGACGTGGAGTGTGCGTTGTTAATGCTTGTGTGCTGTCGTTGATACTTGTGCAGGTGGCTAAAGTCGTCGTTGTGGCCACACCGGTCCGAAAGTAACATCGTCGTCTTGATGGTATCATACTCGAAGTTATAGAACAGTAACTAGCAGCAACATTTTCGCTCTTGAGTTATATGTGCTCGAGAGCTAAGATACGATTATGCAGAAGACTTCAAATGCCTTCTGAGTAGAATTGGCACCAGCCGAGAGCTACTATCGCTTCACGGCGTGGGCCTGTTAGTGTTAGCTTTCTTGAGTCCTAGCTTACTACAACTCGGAGTAGGCATTTGTGGACCGATAGTATGACCCCGGGTAGCCCATGCTCATACCACGCGGAGGCATTCGAGAACCTCCCACACCACCACGCGCCCCTGATCCAAAGCCATATCCGCTGCGGCCGCCTGAGTTACCTCCTGGCTGGCCTGCTACCTGAACCAGGAACATGTGGCCCGACGGACAAGCCACGCGCCTATAGAAAGAAAATCGCGCAAATGCATCGACAATCAGCCACTAATACATCATGCTAGCACAGGGGAGCTCACAACTAGAAAAGCTAAAGGTTAACGTACATGTTGTACATGTGGGGTAGCACGCGCATCTGGATGTGACATTGTGGACAGCGCACGAGTGCGCCATGCGAGCTTGCTCGGTAGGAGACAGGTTGGTTCAGGTCTGACCCGCCAGAAGGTGTAGACATACGCGTACCAGCATTGCCCACCGCGCCACTCGTATCATCACCTCGTGGCTTGGCGTCATGTTCAGTGACTGCTTGACCGCAGTCACGACAGTATCGATGACCGAGTCGTACGGGGGTGATCACACTGCTTCTTGACCTGCATCTCCTCCATGATAGCACGGCATGACGGGCATTTATCATAGTTACTCGAGTCCGACTTCTGGATCTCCTTCAGACAGCTCCAATGGAAACTGTGTCCACAAGCTGTCGTAAAAATCGCGTCTCCAACATCCATCGTCTCCAGACAAATGGCGCACTCGTCTGCCTCCTGCACGACAGTGGTTTCCACCGTCTCTTCGCCATCCAACAATGCCTCCTTCCCTCCATACACGTCTCCAGCCGCATAAGGTTTTGCAATCAATGCAACCGACCTCTTCTCCGCGTCTTCAAGGAACGAGTTCAGTTCCTTCGAGTACTGCGACTGCAGGTGCGTTCCCTGCGCACAGTCGTCCAAGCTCCGAGCGCACCGAGCCCTCAGTGTGCGTAGATCCGGACGTGGACCCAAATGTTTCTCCTCGATGGATCGCAGCCGCATCTCCCGACGCGCTTGAGCTTCTGCCACTTCCCGTTCCCTCAGCGTGCGTTCCGCTTCTCTTTGCCTCTCCTCCTCCTCGGCTACTGCCACTTGCCGAGCCCTGGCTCGCTCCACATCTTCGGCACGCCGACGCTCCAGCATCATCTGGTTCTGGTCCCGAATGCAGCGGTCGCACACGCGCACAGGCTCGTTGTTGTAGCGCATGATGGTGGAGCTGGGCATGATCTTGTGTGTCCGTGCGCAGCCTCCGCACACAGCGTTCCCGCATGACTATTATCAGAGAAGTACCAGTCAAGTCAGACAAGAAGTATAGTGAAAGCAAGTGAACTGTCTCCACCGAAAACTCGGGATTTAGCACGCACTCTGCAGCGATGTTTGCGCCGGAAGGCGTGGAACTTCTTGTCGCACACGAAGCAGTCGGCGGCGGCCTCGAAGTTGGCGTCCGGCACGGAGGGGGACGAGCTGCCGTTGGCCATGGTCATGCCGAAGCCGATGCCCGTCGACGATCCCTGCGCGCGCATTGGCTTCGACTGTCGTCGAACGTTTGTCTATAAACTTGATTTTTCTGATCGAGAAGAAAATCATAGGCGTTTTTGTATGGCAAAAACGACATATTTTCGCGGCCAGTCAAAAAGCGATTATGACCAAGTCCACCGAAGCGAACCGAGTACGTCTACAGTTGTCTCTCTCTCTCTACAACGTCATTAACGATTGTGTTGTAGGATATTTATTACCGCAAAGCCAAGGAGGTGGGCTTCCGTGCTCGCTCCGCCTTCAAACTGCTGCAGCTGGACGAGCAGTTTGACTTTCTACGCGGAGTGCAACGTGCTGTGGACTTGTGTGCCGCTCCTGGCAGCTGGAGCCAAGTGCTGAGTCGTAAACTGTATGACCCCAGCAACGTCAGCAGTGAAGACTCTGGCGACGTCCGCATTGTGTCGGTGGATCTGCAGGAGATGGCGCCCATCGCAGGCGTGCAGCTGCTGCAGGGCGACATCACGTCCAAGCGCACGGCGGAGCAGATCATCAGCTACTTCCACGGCGCAAAAGCTCAGGTGGTGGTGAGTGACGGCGCTCCAGACGTCACTGGGGTGCACGATATCGACGAGTTCGTGCAGGCGGAACTACTGGCAGCAGCGCTGAACATCACGACACATGTGTTGGAGGAAGGCGGTGCATTTGTGGCCAAGATCTTCCGGTGTGAACAGTACGATCTGCTGGCTACGCAGCTCAGTGTCTTCTTCGAGAGCGTGTCGTGCTCCAAGCCCATGAGCAGTCGTGCGCAGAGTAATGAGGCTTTCGTGGTGTGCCAAGGGTTCAAGCTGCCAGAAAACTACACGCCCGTGATGACGTCGTACTTGTTGCCACGGTACGGGCTCGATGGTGGGGAGAAACATGACCCACTGCTTGTACCATTCCTTGCAAGTGGAGATCTCTCTGGATACGACGCTACTCAGCAATTTTACTAACGTCAAGGGCCCAGCGCGCGCACAACAATAGATAGAACGTGGTGATTCATTTAAGCTCTTCAATTGTTCTCACTTTGTTCGTGATATGTGTCAAGGAACCCGAACGACTGAGGCAATGCCCATCAAGGAGGAGACGCTTTCTACCGCAAGCACGAGCGCATCTTTCTTGAACTGCAAGGTTTCTAGGATATGAGCATGTACTATGATATTCTCGTCACCCGATTCGTTGTCTCCGTGGCTCGAGTACGAGAGCACTGGCATCACAGAGCGCTTTCTTGGGTCCCACCCGAAAAGCTCACACTGGTGCCTTGACGATACCGGGCTGTCTGCTGTTGCTAACAGAGATTCTCTGTTGGCACTGTGAATATGCTCGATCATGTATGCGCGGTCGACCGTGGTGGCATGGCCCCCGCAAAGATGCCCGGCGAGATTGTCCAAGGACTCAGCGAATGCGGTAACTATTTGGCTTAGCTGACGGAGAGTTCGCGCTTCTTGACTGCCATACTGGGCGCCTTGGGATGCGGTAGAACTTTGCAACTCGCTCACTCGATGTCGCAGTAGCGCTGCGAGGTGGATCTCCGTGCACCCAGCTCCAGCTATTGCTTGTGGGTCATTCATCAAACTAGCCAACGCCTTGAATGATGTCACGGTCACATGGCACAGCTCGTCGTACGAGAAGCGGTCTGGAGCAGCAACTGCGATAGTTGTCACTGGATGCGATCGCCGATTGGTATTGTCGATTGCTGTCGATTGAAGTGTAGATGGCGGCTGATCAGAATTATCTCTGTGCAACCGAATGTACAGCTTGCTGCCAAGAGTTTGCCTTGTTACGAGCGATAGAAACCCGAGCGAATTGATAATGATAGAGTCATCAATTCTCCAGTCACTTAGAATGGTTGCTCCACTCAGCATCTGCACACTACCTAGTCACGCAACAGAGCAACCACATACGCACTCGGTGAGTTCAAACAAGAAACACGTCACCTCCAAAGTTAAGTAATTAAATGACCTACGAATATTCGTGATGGCTAGCCGGTCGAGCGTGAATATACCCTTGGAAGCCAGATATGCCTGTAGATACTTCGGGATGATTTTCTGCGAGAGCACTGCAGTAGCACCAAGTCGTTCCAGTCGATCTCCAACCTGGCGGAGCGCTTCCAGCCTGAATTTGTCTAACGAGCCGGTATGATGGATGTTTGCGCCATTGATGTCTTCTGTCTCGGACTCAGCCAAGGGCTCGATTGTGATATTGAACAAGGCAACTCGAACGTTGCAGAGAGGTGGCGTCAGAGGACCGCGCTTGCTGCATTTGCTTCCCCTTCGACATGGCCAAGGAAGATCTAGAAGAACTGTTTGCTTCCAGACCTGAGACTGGGTAATTGACGTTTGACCAGGAGCATACAGGAGCTGTACAGGAACTCTTTCGTTTGGGAATTCAGCGACGTAACGAAAGACACTTACAAATGCTTCAATGATCAGTGGAAGAATCACCGTGTCCACAGCAGACTCGCCCAGTCCTGTTACGGATTTTGTAGAAACAATGCCACGGATCACGGCGAACACTGAGGTCGTTGAGCTCCAATCAACTGCTACGCGTACAGGGCATCGAGGGTTGTCCAGGAAGCTGAGGCTCCAGTCCAGTGCTAGATGCAGACCTGTGCTTTGCCCATTGGCAACGGTAAGGGGCTGATCCACCGATAATTTAAGTTGGTGTTGCCTACCTTTTCTGACAATATGGTGGGGAACCTGTGCGAGACAGCCCTCCTGAATTTCAAGCTGCAGACTTGAAGCGATAACAAGACAGATTATCACTGACCCATCAAAGTCAGCAGCGTTACGCTTCCAGAGTCTGCCGTACCTGGAACTTAATCCTGCAAGGAAAAGACCCGCATCTGCGTGATCTCGAATCTGTACCGCCGGAACCAACACCACGACGCATCTGTTAATCAGGAGGTATATCGACCTCAGAACCCTCCATCTAACCGACATAAACGACAGGCTACCTTGCTCTTGAGGATGTGGAAGTACGCATTGGCAATCGGACAGTCACCTATGCTAAAACGATATCCACGAAGAAACACGTATCAGGCTTCAGTCATTACATTCGAGCAGTGCAAAAGCGCTAAGAGGGCCATTGCAATTTGGTCATTGCAACAGCAGCACTACAAGCAATCGAGTCGATGCGCTTTACCTGATGCTGGCGAAGTATCTTTCAGCGATCGATGTGATGGTCACCGCGTCTGGACATTGCGCGTTCGCCTGGATAAGCTGGGCCCTCCCAAGGGCCCGTAACTCCCCTTCACCAATGTCTGCAGCAGTCTACAGACGCCTACCAGTCTCCGCTTCACTTCATCACGAGGAATCTGCACGCTTGTCATCGTCCTATTTTGGTTTTCTACGTCCCCTCAAGATACAGGTATCCTTTAACTGGTCTATGCTTTTCCAGTCCATACTGAAGCCCAGTCAGACGCAGCGGTTAGGTGAGACCATGTTTTATCTTGGGTTCAGTATGCTGCGCTGACTCTCACACCTGACTCCTTAACTGTTCGACGTCCCAGTCGACCTTGGTCTGCTCTTCGTCATCTGCTCTCTTGCTGAGGGCTGAGCACTTCCATCGTTACGTACGTGGCAGCAGAATGCTCATGTCGTACGGAGTGTCCATCGCAGTGATCAACTCGGTCGTCAATGCGCTCTGCGACCCGCTGCGCAAGTATCTGACCAAGTTCATGGACCCGTTCATGGTCGTGGCCGTCCGCGGCCTCGTCCAGGCGCCGATGTTCGTGCTGTGGGCGATCCTGGACACTGGAGGCAAGCTGCCGCCTCTCAACCACCTCTTCTGGACGTCTGTGTGCATCAGTGGCAGCATCAACATCATCACCAGCTACCTGTACAACCGAGCGATTCAGATCTCGACGCTGTCGGCCACTGTGCCGTTCCTGTCCTTCACGCCAGCGTTCTTGGTGGTGGTGGCGTTCCTTGTGCTGGGGGAAGTGCCGACACTCTCAGGGGTCATTGGTATCTCCATTGCAGTGCTGGGAGGCTTTTGGTTGCAAGGAGCGAACGACGGACACGCCAGCAAAGACCTGCTGATGGACTCGTCAAATGCCAGCAAAGGGTCCATGTACATGATTCTGGTGGCGTTTCTGTGGAGTATTTCCAATGCATTTGACAAGATTGGCGTGGTGAACTCGTCTCCATTGGTGTACGGAGCCACGATCCAAGTGATTGTGGCTGGCGGCAGCTACGTCTTGCAGAAGTTGCGTGTGGGTGGCGAAGAGATCTACGCCCCCATTGGACAGGAAGTGAAGATCCCGTGGAAGTTCGTGATCCTCGCGGGGGTGACGAGTGTTGTGGCGTACTACATCAACCTCGTGGCGACGCAGTTCCTGGAAGTGTCGTACGTGATCGCTATCAAGCGGTCAGGCTGCATTTGGAGCGTCCTGATGGGGCGATTCCTGTTCCGAGAGCGGAATCTGCGCAAGAAGATCCCCAGCATCCTGCTGATGGTTCTTGGTGTTGTCTGTATAGTCGTGGGGAAAGCGTGAAATCATAGTAAGTGGAGCAATAGAAGAGCTTGCCGCGTAACATATGCAACGAACGTCTGTCAATTTCTAGCTACATCCGAGACGCTCTCTAGCTAATCTACTGGAACAGCGCATCTTGAGACCAGGACTTGCCCTCGGGAGAGTCGAGCCACTCCTCCGACTGTGTGATGTCGTCCTGGATGGCCTTGATCAGCGACTCGAGCGATGAGAAGTTCATCTCTGGGCGGATGTAGCCCGTGATGAGAAACTTGAGCTGCGCGCCGTAGAAGTCGTCGTCGAACTTGTGCAGCAGATGCGGCTCCACGGTCTTTTCCTGCGGCAGCATCAGTCAGTCCACAATCACCATAGTCACTGCTACACTGCGACGGCCGCACCTTGTTCTTGAAGAAGGGGTTCCAGCCGATGCTGGCGACAGCCTTGTACGGCCCATGGCCGTCCACGGTGGCCCAGCCGCAGTAGATGCCCGTGGGCAGCTTCTCCAGCAGGTCGCCGAGGTCTTCCCTCGAGAGGTTGGCTGTCGGGCAGCCCAGCTGCTTACCGCCGCGCCCGAATCCTTCCACGACTGTCGCCTGCAGGCGCAGCACCGTCTTGAGGGGCTCGATCGGCATGACTGTCCTCGTCGGCAAATTAGCAACTGACTTTGCCCTCGAAATCATTTTTCAGTGGTATGATGTTTTAAAGGACCTGCCCAAAGTCATTTCCGTCTTTGTCAAACGGGGCAGCTTTGACGCGCCATCGTCACGGAGAGACGAACTTAGAAACGTGAGTGCGTTTCTAATCTAAATAAGAAACGTACTTACTGGTTTCGTAATCATGGTTTGATTACGAAACCATAAAGATTCGTAATCAATGGTAATCATATGCCGGCTTAAATTGGTTAAATAAACGGCAGTACTAGCGTCCAGTTTTTCAGTCTGGTTATCGTCTATGCGTTCGGTCCAGTTATCGTCCATGCATGTAATTTATAGTTTGTTTTGCTCAGTCATCCCATTTACAAGCTGGACGATAACTGAATTTAATGTGTGGTTCATTGACCAGTCCAGTTATCGTCTAGTAGGCGAATGTAGCCAGTAATTCCGAGTTATTTTGGAAAACGCGTTGCTATAACAGAACGGTGTCGGCAACGAAGAGAACAAGAGCAAGCCGCGCCATGCTGCCATCGTCGGCGACGCGCGTGACGAGGAAACCAGCATCAAGACTACATGCGAGAGAGGAGGGCGAGAAGAACCACGCCGTGCTGTCATCTTCGGCGAAGCAAGCGACGAGGAAACCAGCATCAAAACTACGAGCGGTAGGGGAGGATGAAAATGGTGACAGCGCGTTAGAGGAGATCATTACGCCGTGCCTGCTGAGAACGGTCGTTGAAGGCGGCGATGAAGCTGTTGTCTCGCAGGTATGGGTGGTTGAGGATGTGCCTTTGGGTATCATGGTTTTAACAAGACTGACCACCAAAATAAACGTTTGTAAAACCAACCTGCACGTGAATTAAAATGTTTTACTGGTTCACGTCCATTCCTTAGGACTGCTGAGTGTATCGATGATATAATCGAAGCGAATCCCCCACAAGAAAGGCACTCCAACTGGGAAGCCTGGTTTAACCGTCCCCAGTGTTCCTTTGGAATGGGGAATGTACCAGCGGACGTACATTTGTACGCATGTTGTTTGAGGAGAGATGGATTCTCAAGATAAAACATGGAGTTTACAAGCACAACCATACATTGGGACCTGCCGAATACAAGACGAGCCTACAAACACAGATAGCTGCCATCTTCCAGTCACCAGCGACTACCAGGTCCCCATAGATATATCGGCGTTGATTTCCTGGCTTAGGGAAGTCCAGACATCTTGCATATAAAAGTAAATAGACCGCCTATTCTCTCTCTCTCTCTCTCTCTCTTGTTGGACACTTCTTTGATTTCGTGAGGATCCTTATAACATTTTAACCGATCGCTCAGGACGATCGCCGTCGTAATTTCTTTTGTGAATGTTTTGCGAGTGAATGCAGGATGCTGTGATTTTCGAAGTGTAATATTCACAGCAAAGAGAAATAAATTACATGCATGGACGATAACTGGACCGAAAAAATGGACAAAAACTAGAGTGAAAAACTGGACGCTAGCACTGGTCTTAAATAAACCCTCTCGCTAGAGAATGAGAGATTCCGAAGCGGAAGTCGAACCACTACGGTGGCTAGACGGCTCGCGAAGCGCGTTTACATACATACATATAACCCTCTCGCGAAAACTCCTATTACGGGTAGTCGAACCTTACGAAATAAGCAGAAACAAATCATCGGCAGGAGCACCTGATCATGAGTAAAAATGCGCGAGCAAAACCAGTAGGGGGTATTCATATCAAGCCTATTGTTTTTGATGTTTTCGGGAGGGATCTGATAGCGCAAGCAAGTGGTACTAGGATGTTACCTCAAAAATACCTTGTGGCGCAAATGAGCTGCTCGTTACCCAAACAAGCATAAGCAGTAGCGACACGGCGAAAACTAGCATCAGCAAACGTATAAAACAAGTAGGAGTTTTGCAAGGTTCGACTACCCCTATTTGACTGATTTGAACGATACAGCTTAAGATGTAAGAAATAAACAGGGGGCATTGTTTTGGCGAGAAAATATTATAAACATAGTAATATCCCTGATCAGCAAGATGCAGGTCAGCACCTGCACAGGGGACAACTTGCTTCGACGTGGGACATGTCAGCGGGTGTGCCTGACAAAAGTTCTTGAAACGTTTACTTTGGTCAACATTCACCCCTCCCCTTAAAGTTGGTCCCACCTCCCTACAGAATACAGATCGCCACAGACACTGCAAGCTGCTCTTGCTAAGTGGCGTTCTGCCGCCAAATGAGAAGACACTGTGAGTGCTGTTGCTGGCATCGTGGCGAGATGCATCTCCATGGGGATACACAAAAGGCTACGGCGTGACGACGTCGCAACCGAGTGTGACGCACAACCATAACTGGTGCTGCTAATGCTGTGTATATTTGCGTGCAATGCTGTGTGACAAGCCTAATCACGATGTAGTGTGTGGCCTGCGTACCTCGGCCGATCTATAACTTGCGCGTTGTCGTGGAGAGTATTAACGCCCACTCGACGTTTCTTACTACGATTTGCCATGAGGCATTTGACATCACCGTCAACGTAATTTCGGAGTTGAAGGGCAAACTGGAGGTGAACACAATCACGCATTTTGGCGTGGTATCGGCACGTACACTGCTTCATCTCTAGATCTACGCTCCATCTTGTCGAGGGCTGATCCTCAAGCTCCATCCGGGCGTAATTAACAGAAAATTGTGCTGCAACTTCGATTGCTTCTTCGGAGCGAGCACGGGACGGAATATAAAAGCATAGTGCTGGTGGCAAGTACGCGGACGATGCTTGAACCTAAATCGTCTACCAAGAAACAGATGCTGTTCCGGCTGAACGTGTGTTCGCGCAGGTAATTTCCTCGACGTAACACTGTGACAGGAGTGAAAAGGCACTTGTCTGATGAACGCCCCTGTGTCAAACTCTAGTGAGGCCATTGATCGATGACTACAGCAATAGCGCATCTGCTCCAGCGGCACGGCAAGCTTGAGCTTGCGCATTTGGGTATAATCTCGCTTGAATGCACAATTAAAAGTCTCGCACGGGTTATTCGTGGAGGCAAACACGGACGGCGTACTGTAGATTTGCCATTTAGAAAAGTTGCCTTGAAGTCATTGTTTCTCCATGTAAAGTCGAAAGTTGTCTAGCTCTGGATAAGACATCCAGCAGGAGACGACCTGCTCTTTTGAACTAGAAACTCTGTTTCGCTTGTAGAAGAGTGCAGATCATAAACGCCGCGGTACACCTCAACTATTCTGTCGCCGTGTACTTGGCGAGTGCGCTCTTTCAGAGCAAGACGAACTTTGGCAACGACATGATAAATACACATGAGAGATGTATTCGTACCAAGAGAACCAAAAACATTTTTGATGCCGTTGAGCTGAGCTTTGTCAGCATCTCCCATTATATAGTTCATATTCATCTCCTTGCCGACAACTGCGGTATACATAGTGTGCCGTGAAGTATGTGCATCAGTGTAGTGCTCTTCTTTGAGCTGAAGAGTGCGAGCAAATGAAATTCCTTGCTTCATCGGACATTCCACACACAATTACGGGGTAGCTAGCCTGCACTAGCTGGAAGGTTACGTCAACGTGAAGTATAAAGACCGCTGGGTCTCGGTCAGCAGAGCGCAGCAGCGCTTTGGTCGTGGCGCCAACAACAAACGAGCTTGCGTCAGAACCATCACCGACAATGGGCTTGCCAGACGCGTCTGTGTTGCGCGTAACAGTAAAGGCATCATGCTCTGCCTCTTGGCCGCTAAACGCGGCAGCGATAACTCGACTAGCAAGCTCTTTGTAGCGGTCATTACCGCCAAGCTTCTTTCGGCGATAGTGGTTTACAGCAGTTTGAATCTTGCGCAGCTCGGGAAGTTCTTGTAGTGTCTTGTCAAACTTGCGTGTCATTGCGTTTAGAATTCGAAGAGGCGTGAGGTTTTCCTTTGTCATGTCTTGAATAAAACGTCGTTGTATGCTAGAAATAGTGAGTTTCTTGCGCGGATTAGCCGCCGAAAAATGCTCGCCTAATTCACTGAGCGCTACGGCGTTCGACTCGAGGCAGGTGACCTTCTTGCCTCGCCAGCCACAGTCGGCGAACGACACCACTGTCTTGCACTGCTTGCACACACACGAAAGTAGTCGATAGCGCATAGAATGAGGAGACCTAGATGCACACAAGGTTCAAGGAGCAAGTTGACTTTTGAAGCAGTGTGTGCCTTCATACTTTGCAGCAGTAAGTCAGCGTCAGCTTCGATCAAGTCGCAGGCAAGCACGTTCCAGGCGTAAGCACGCGGCATGGCTAGGAAGGTAGTGATTAGAAGGGGAGGGCATCTTTGTTGAGGATAAAATATTTGAGTGATCGCTAAAGCCTTTGCCATTGTGTATGCTTCTGACTTTCATTGTGAATATTCATTAAGTAGTGTGCTATCACAACAATGTAGTGCTCTGCAATATTTTATGGTGCTCGTGCTGTGTTTGCTGTGAAAATCTATAGTTGCTGTGTTTATCAGTGATTTTCGGTGCTGGTCATGCTTTGTCTGTTTTGCCTCCTTTCATAAACTACGGTACTTCAGCAGACTGTTTGAGTTTGGCTTTGCATATGTTTTTCGTAGGAAAATACGGTAGAGCGAAGCCCGAAAGGGAGCAAAATACCTCCTTATGTAAAGTACGGTACTCGTCGGCCGTTTCTGCAGCTTTTTTCAATTGGCTTCACATACATAAGATACACGTTACACGCTACCGATTGGTTGACAAGATAAACGTATGATTACGTAGTTCATTACAATTCTGCAAGATATTTTGCAAGGTACACATCCTACTACTGTCCTCCGGATGTCTAAGCAGCTGGCTAGTATCAGCCGAGGCCACATTGAGGACGCGCAGGTATTCCTTTCGTTCGCCTTGATACTTAAATGGAACACGCGAGCTTGGTTTGGAGTTCAAGCATCGGGGCGAACGAGGATTGACAGTGTACTGCGATGCAACATTTTCTATGGAGCGCGAGGCTCATTCTGTGCTATTTTCTATAATGGCAACTTGGTGGACTGGGGGTCAAAGAAGCAATCAATGGTGACGTTGTCATCCACTGAGGCCGAATGCATCGCAATGGCGATTGGTGCGTAGGAATGTATTGGGATCAATATGGTGCTGAAAGATTTGGGAATGCATGTCGAGGAGATTCTCGCTTATGAGGACAACCAAGGAGCTCAACATATAGCCGAGAGCAAGGCAGTGACACAGCGGTCGAGGCAAATTGACATGAAGTATCACTGGCTTTGCGAGAAAGTGAAACTGAACGAGATATGTATCAACTACTGGCCGACATCCGAGATGGTTGCCGATCACTTTACCAAACCGCATGACACGATAAAGTTCGAGCGTTTTCGTGGCGTACTTAGTGTTCGTCGAGTGAGAGTGTTGGAATCTCAGCAAGCTGATGATGGCGACGAACGTGGTCGTAATCTGTGAGGGAGCGGCAACTGAATCTCGAGTCATCACAAGGGAGTTGCAAACCTGAGTCTATCGGCATCTTGAAGAAGCACATTCAGTGTGGGGCACACGGAGGGCGCAGGAGGCACACCGTGGATTGCACAAGTAAGAACAGTCAGTCAGTTGGTTGTTGTTTTAGTTTTAAGCCCCCACTCAATCACTTTTCAACTTACCTTGTCGCCCTCAAGATGATCTCCACCTTGTGTCGTTGTCCTTCGCTCCGCCACCGCCGTCGCCGTGTATTCCTCGAAACAATCTTTCAGCAGGTTATGAGCCCAAAGTCCCTTGATCTCTAGAACCAACTTCACTTGGACTCCCCACGCAGGAAACCCGGTTCCGTTAAACTGCTTCAGCTTCGTCGTTAACGCGGTGGCCGTTGCTGCGAACGCCGTAACCTGTTAATGGAGGGAAATAAAATGAAATAAGATGATAAAGGAGCGGAATCGCCAGCACTCGCGCGACCTCCAGGCAGCTACAATGGTGCCTCCCACGACGCTACCTGCGGGCTACACGTACTTAGTTCCAGTATTCATCTGTTTGCAGTTCAAAGAACTGTGTTTTGCTGGTGCGCTCTTGTCTGTAACTTTTCATGGGCTTTAGTGACTTGCATAATTAATGCTTCTTTCCATAATTATGAATATTGATCCAATGTTCGTATGGAAAGAGAGCTTGGAGTCAGGATGATACCAGATTCTCAGATTCAGATTTTGTGCACTGAGACGATTCAATCCCTAATTTTGCTGACGCACCAGATCGCCATATTGGTGCCGAATATTTGCGTCAACCAAATTGCAAGATGCCAGCCTCGTGTTGCAGAACAATGCGAACCGAGGACCTATAGACATACTTTTCAGCATTGATTGCATGCATCGGGAATGAAAAATCGCCCATCAGCGAAAAGTGAGCAATACAAAGGGAAGGAGGGAAACCCAACAGTCGTTTTGGAGGCCTGTGCGGACCAAGACCTTTGGATCTGGCACGCGAGCGGGGATGCCTATATCCATTGAACGATATCATCATCTTGGGCTGATCTGACCAACGATATCGTGGAGGAGCGAACAAGTACGATTTGTCGCGAATAATGAGTATAAACGGCTTACTGTCTAGCCGATGGATTCTATCTCGATAGGCCTGTACAATTTCAGAACCAACAACATACAAGCCGAAATATTATGCGTTAAAGCAGGAAGGATGCCGGAAGGATGTTGAATGAGTGTTTGGAGTTCTCTGCAGGATCGATGGCGAATTTTAGATATTCCGTGTCTTTCGTAGAAGAGATGGGAAGCGTTTGTCCTGGATACTTTAATCCTACTTTGTTGGTAGAGTATTTCTCACCGCTGTTCATGCAATCGTAGAGCGTCTTCGTTTCTTGCCAGTAGCCGAGTTCTAGGGGCCTGGCGATTCGGCTCATCAAGAGGTGATGACGCTTTCGAGAAGGCGGTTGTGCGCGGTGTTGCTGAGTTCGTGTCGTGCAAATCTGCTCGGAGACCTCGCATGAATTTGGTAATTCCTTGGACTCGTGAAACTTGGTGTAACACTGCTTACGTGTCTTCATCCGTAGTTTGATGTGCTGGTGTCAGACTGCGGGAGTAGCAACAATTAATTTTCCTTGCAGCTTGCTGAAACCTCCGAGTTGTTTTCCGCTCGCGTCAACGTACAAATCACACGGCTGGTTAAAGTCCGGACGAAGAGCCATACCGCTTTTGCTAAGTGTTCTTAATCCATTCAATGGGTTTCTGCTTGGTCAACAGGTTTCCATCAAAATGTAGCTTTAAGAGACGTCAAGTGCGTCAATGATTTTATAATGCCGACTTCCTTGCTACCATCTCCCGTTAGTAGTTGGCCATCCTCAAGAATCGACGCAGCTCTTCGTGGCTCTTGGTTCTTTCAACCGAAGAATGGCTCGGTTTTTCCTGGAATTTGATAACGTCTCCACTGGGCAGGCGATTTGTGATATTTACAATGCAAAGTAGCATCCCTCATCGGTCATATCGGCTCCTCTAAGCGCGCAGCAAGCACCTTATTGTCTGGTGTACGCATTATGCACTGCCATTCTCCTCTTGGGATTCCACGTTAAAATGTTGAAATACTAGACCCTGTTTAGCGCATAATTTTTGAAGCTCTACTCTAAGAATATTGAAGCTTTGTCTGTCCTTTGAACCTTTTGGACAGAAACTGTACTAATAACTGTTTCAGAATGTCGATGCTTTCCCCGGTACCTATTTTAGGGACTTCACGACAAAATTCCACATAGCAGTTTCATCGCCAACAGTTACCAAAGCGTATCTATATCTAAAAGACCCCATACAAGCTATTAACTTCTAGTCTCCCGGTAGTGTCCATGTGTAGTGTATGGAGTGGTTCAGTTGATTTTGCTCCCACCATATTTCTATTTTACGACCTCTTTCCCAATTCATCACTTTCCAAGTCATTACGATCTTTTCGTTTTCCCAGAATTGTTTTCGTCAGTGACCGGTGATGGCTTTTCCGAACTTTCCTGCAGAAGTCGGTCATGAGGACATATACGGGGCAAAGCCTTTTCGAGTTGCTTGCGCTTGTACAGTTAGTCCAGGCGATTGACGTGAGTCAGTAACTTATCCTTCCACATGACGAACTGTTAACCGTTGATCGAGTCAGGGCCGCCAGAATTCCTTTTCTCCATGGCCATTAACCTTAAGTAATTGAAATGTCTGATGTTGAGGCGTTGTAAGTTGCCGTCAGTTTTGCGAATGAGATGTTCAACAAGCCATTCCCCTGGTACATCTCTCGGCTTGCTAAATTCCGTGATGGGGATTGCTGGACTCTTTCCTCAATGGATGGTCATCTATTAGCCAATTCCATCAGTTCTTTTGCTTTACTAGCCTGTCATTTCGCTTACTTCAATTCATAACATCAAGTTGCTAAATATCGAGGCACAGCAGCGAGGACCGTAACACTACAGTTGAAAGAATCTGTCTGCCGAAAGCCGAATCTCGACCACACATTCCCACCTTATGCTTATTGAGCAAAGTAAAAAAATCATTGAACAATACATCGAACATTGTTCTGGTGTCTTAACCAGTGCGAGGGTCCATATTTGTGTAAGTTCAAGTTGACAGTGGAATGCAAAGGCCATTTCACTGAACATTGTCTAGCAATACAGATCGCTTGAGTCTTCTTTATAGCCAGGTGTCTCTTAGCCGCTTACACCTCTCAGATGGATTCACCATTGTCATTTTGCTAGGCGAAAATGCTCTCGGTCCTGCGCACTCATTTTTGGCTAGTCACTTCTTCGTATAATAGGCTCTAACTAAAAGCGAGGGAGAGTACAATATTAAATTAGCGTAAACGAATAATCCGGTCGAGCAATCTTGAGTATCTTAACTGTCAGCTATCTCCGGAAATGGATCGTATATGGAACGGATCAGGCCTTGAGTCAGACAGCTCTTTCGTGGTGTGATCGGGTCTAGGATCTGAATGCGTGGTGTGTGTGCTGTTGCGAGGCACCCCGTGACCACTTTCACTTTACAAGATGGAGCAAGGCAAGCAATTGGTTCATGTGGGCACGACGCAGGGTGAAGATGCTGCGGAAAGCTGGATTACGGCGTTAGCTGCACCACCGCTGGATGTTGTGGAACCGGGAGAGAGGGAAGAACGTACTACGCGCTACTACCAATGGTACAAATACGTCCGTACCTGGGAATTGTTCAGGAAGATGGTTTACCGATGTTCTCGATATCGACGTGGATGTCGTGCTACGCTGGAATTTACCGTCTAATAGTAAACTATGGGTTATTTTAGAGTACGGTCGCGCATGTGCTACAACAGGAATATCCAAGCGGCACCTGTTAAGGTGGGCGCTGAGATGGAGTCAAAGGCTAATAGACTTGCTATTGAGAACATGGAGTGGCCTGTTCGCCAGATTTGGGAGTGTTTGAGACAATGCAAGTGAAATTGAATGTTTCACACGAAACAAGCCCTACGTCTTGCAATGAAGGGAGTCGTTTTCCGTGAAGAGGAGTGTCGTGTGGCTATGATTAAAGGTGATTAATATTCTAACAGGTATTGGCCGTGCCAAACTTAAACGGGGAATTAAATGGGTTCGAAGAGAAATCAAGCACCATTATGAAAGTACAAGAAATGCATATTCCTCGCCCAAGTGGTCATGGTTTTGGATGTATTTGAGCTCACATGGGGTAAACAGCACTCAGTGGACGTGTGGAATGTCTTTGGCATAGATAACACTGGTCGTTCGCACTAATAATCCACATGAGCAATTTAATCGGGAGCTAAACAGTACACTTCTACGCCACTCCCTTCAGTGGCAACCTTCGTGATTCTTACCAAGTCCCTGTCAGATGAGTACATACGACAAGTTGCCGATATTTCTCGTGGACGCGCACCCCAAACTCCTCGAGAAAACAACCAGCAAGCATCCAGCCCCTGTTAAAATCCCTTCTGACCTTTTATGATGATGGCTCTACTACCGATGAAGGTGACGAGGCGGATGACGCACAAGACATTTCGTCGTCAGAGATTTCTGGTTCGGAGAGACACAGAACCTGTAGCCGTTGCCTTGAAGTCAGCAACCATGATCACTTACCTCCGCAGTTCCGTCGAAAGTCATAAGAGTAGCTAATCAGGCCCACAAAGCACCAGACACGCTCTTATAGCTGTACCAACCGCCTCATCATATACCCATCTTGAACTGTTCCTAGACCTGATCAGGTCTGTATATGATCACAAAAAAATCTACCGACAAAGAATAGATGATACAAGTTTTGTTCGGAATGTGTGCGGACATCAGCGGTCAGTTGCATCTTTGTTCTGGTTATCGTGTGGGGACAATGTCTCGACAAGGAGGGGGCTACAACTACTAAATGCCGCACAAATTATTTGTTATGCACTGAAAGGCGGTGTAGGCTGCTGTGTGTAATTGATGACAACAAAACTTCTCCAGCGATTAGCTCCGAGAAATTACCTTTGTGGTCCACATAAAACATGAATCTTCATCGAATGTTCTGTCCGGAACGAAATGACCATCATTCACATTATTTTTCTTTTGCACCAATCACGCGCCACGACTATTTTATTTTGCGATCATCCGAGTCACAACCAATCCATCTCAGACGCTGCCAGCGCCAATGACCGCCGTCGCTCACGGCTCCAGCAGCATGGCAAGCAACTCCAGTCTGTCCGCACTCTCTCCGTCCTTTACGATGGTCCCAAGCTCCGTCCAAGTGCGCGCTCGGACTCCTCCATCGGCCGCTGACGGCGACAGCAAGAGCTCCACAAACACACGCCGCCAACGGCCGCGCCGGAGGAAGAAACAGACTGCAGAGACCACAGAAGGAGCTGAGCGTCCAACAGACGCAAGTGAAGCCACCGCAGAGACCAAAGCGCCCATTCCCAAGGCGAAGAAGAAGAAACCAGCCAAGAAACAGACGACAGCAGCCAGGAATACGAAAGCCAAGACAGAGACGGAAGACGAGAAGGAGAGCTGTCTGCTGTGTGCAGACCCCATCGAGTTCTACGCCGTGGGTGAGTGCAACCATCAAGGGATCTGCAGCAGGTGCTCGATGCGCATGCGGCTTCTGATGGACGACCGCAACTGCCCCATGTGCAAACAGCCTCTGGACAAAGTGGTTGTGAGCAGCACTCCGCGTCCCTTTGAGAGCTTCGAGCTCTGGGGAGATGCAGCAGGTCCGGAGTCTGTACTGGACGAACTTTCAGACATGATCTTTGTGGACTGCCGTACCCATTACCACGCTCTTCACAGTCTTCGAGAGTTCAAGTGCCGACTGAAGAGATGCAAAGAGGTGAAACACTCGTTGGGACAACTCAAGGAACACTTGCGACGTGATCACAACGTGGAGTTCTGCGAGCTGTGCTTGACCCATCAGTCTTTTTTCATCCAGGAGCAGGAGGTGTTCAGCAAGGGTACACTCAAGTCACACAATATCGGACGCAACTGCGGCGGACCAGCAGCTCAGAAACATGCGAACACAGGCAAAGACTTCCATCCGATGTGTCAATTCTGTCGCAAACGGTTTTATGGGGACAAAGAACTGTATGAACATTTGGAGCGCGATCACTTCAAATGTCATATCTGCAAAGTCGAGAACGAATATTTCCGCAACTAGTAAGGGGCCGATCAGCATAGAGCTCCCAATTGCTGCCATGGGCTAACTTTTTCACTGCCTCCTTGTGTTGATACAGCGCTAGCATGGAAACGCATTTTCGACGTGAACACCATTTGTGCGAGGATCCGAGATGGTAAGTGCAAATTTTGAGCGCAACGTATACGTTCTTGTTAGACGCTGACTTTTATGTCCGTGACAGCCTCGCAATGCGTTTCGTCGTGTTCCCAAACGATGTCGAATATCACGCCCATATGAGCAACATTCACGGTGCACACAATCGCCTCCAGGTAAATTTCCAGGTAGCCCGAGGAGGCGAAAACCCGATTGGAGGCCGGGCAGGACCAGCATACGCGGATGATGTACCAGATCATTGGAACTACGGTGGTAGCAATCACCAGCCGTCACCACCTGCACAACACGAGGAAGCATTTCCGGCACTTCCAACACCAGCCGGGCCAGCCCCTCCTCCAGTACTGGCACCTGCTATCGCCCGACCATCCAGTGCGCGTGGACAGGCTCCACCTCCAGCGCGGCGTGTGCCTACACCCCCAAGAGGCCAAATTATGCGCAATCAGCGACTAGCCCAAGCGCTGGGGGTCTCACGACCGGGTCTTACTAGCGGGGATACCGCTGCGTTTGAGGAAGAAATGAAGACACCCAGCTACCCGGAGCATCTTATCGAATGGGGAAGGCCAACACCAGCTATCTATTGGTTGTAGAGCGCCGCTTGGAGCGAATTGTACAGGAACCAACGTGCCATAGCGTTAGCCTGCGTTTCATGCCGAATGAAGAGGTGCGCGAACCGAATGAGGCCAATGTATTGGGCGGTGTTACGGCTGACATATCTGAACTAACTATTCGTCCCTTTGATTTTGTAGCGCGCCTTGATGCACGAGTTAGCCGCAATATATGGAGTAGTTTCCGAGTCATTTGGCGAGGACGCACGACGCCGGGTGTCATTCTTCAAACGCGACGATGCGCGGGTGCCAAGTGTAACGTTATCCGCGCATATTAACAATATGAACAGACAGGCACGAGCAGCTCAAGCTTCCAGTCGACTGAAATTTCTTCCTCTGCGTAGCGCTCCCCTCCTCCGCAAGCTGCTCGCCCAACCATTCCCCCAGTACCCGTTAGTCGCGGCTGGGAGCGCATCGAACCTCGTCGAGCCCCAGTTGTTGCTGATGCCTGGAGCGATGGCGAAGAAGAAGAAGGCGAAGAAGATCGAAGCAGCTCGGATGCTCAAGACCAGAACAGAGCTGAGGAAAAACTAGCGCGCGTGCCAGCTGCTGCAATGGAGGACCTGGAGGATGGCGATGATCAACTACATGAGGCCTACGAGGCAGAGATCCTCAATGCAAAAGCTGCCGCCATCCAAATAGACGAAGAGGAAGAGGAGTGGGAAAAACTGTAAGGTGTGAAGAAAATGAACGAATCTTGACAATGGCATTGCCTATGGGTGGGTATTGCAACAATAACCTATAACACAATACGTCATGTCATGACGGGGACATATCGACAGAGTGCCTGTGCAAACAAATCTACACCACAACAATTTTGGCAACCTGCACAAGTATCAACGACAGCACACAAGTATTAACAACGCATACTCCACGTCGTATCAATAACAACAAGCTTTAACCTACCGGTGACGCCCACTCCGTTTGTCCTTTCACAGTACGCCCGTTGTTGAAATACTCCCAGTCGGCATTCGTGCGAGCGTTAACAATGTGTGTTTGAGGGCCCACAGCAGGAACGGCACTGTTGTCACCAGTGCCTTGAGTAGCCCAGCTCTGGTCGACAGTGGCAATGGCTTGGACAAAATACGTTCCTGGTGCCGCAAATTTCACCTTCGCTGAGAACAAACCTTTGTTGTTGGTTTTTGGCATCTCCAAGTCGTCGTGATACCATCGCGTGACACCACTTTGGGCGTTTGTCAGTGTAACGTCAGAAGCATCGTCCTCTTCCCAAACCTTCAACTGTGTGCTGTCCACCGTGATACTACCTGCCACTTCCCACGCGAACATCGAGGATTGCACAGTCGTAGCTTTGGCTGGTAATTCCTTCCAAAGCAAGTATGGCTGCACAAGGTCAATGTACAGCAGGGACAAGCGAACATTACGCGGGACATGGCCCACGGTCTCGGCATCTGGTAGATAATCGCTGAGCGCCTTATCCGATAGCGAGGTGCTGTCGCCCAGAGCAGTCGAGTTGGGCTGCTTGCTGTCGCTCGTCTCGATCAGCATGTTGAACGCACGGTGGGTGGCATTGTTGTACTTGGTTTTGGCTGTAGGGTATCCTCCGTAGGTCGTCGGGTTGCAAACGCCGATAGGGTCTGGCGTGGTGTACTCGTTCTCCCAGGATGCTGCGTAGCCCCAATCCTCCATCCCGCCGTCCACTGCGTACACGGTATCGGTCATGGTGCCGTCGGGGTAATACGTGTTGTCTTCTTCGAATCTCCCTCCGAATCGAGACATGATGCGAGCAAGTTGTTGCTGACCACGGTCATCGGGGCTTTTCATGCTCTTGCCGGAATCCAAAACGTGGTTGTTCGCACCCCATTCGTACGAAATGCAACGTGTGCCACCGTGGAATGTAATGCCTAGCTGGAACAGGTGGTCACGCCAGAGCTCGTTGATCGCCCGAGCTGCCATCGTCACCATGCATTTCTTGTCGCTGTTCAAATTGTACGGGAAATCTCGGTTGGGGTCGACATCATTTTCCCTGCGAGCATTGCGATCATAACCGTGTGCATTGGGCGTAGGAATAATCACAACCGTGCGAGTGTTCACTAGGTGCTGAATCCACGGGTTTCCATCGGGCCGAGCTGCATGCGAAAGCAATAGCTCTGCCAGCACGATAACTGCTTGTGGCCCCACCCGTTCATTACCGTGCACTTCACCACTGAAAAAGAGCTCAGGTCGCTGTGGGTCCGGCAGTGACGTCTCGTTCGTGATCTTGATCACATACTGGTCGCACGGCACAGTCTCGTTCCTCCTGGTGCACTGCAGTTCCTTGGGGCGGGGCAGATCGTACTTGTCCTGCACGTTAAACACTTCAGCGTATTCCGGGTACTTGTCCTCCAACTCTAGGAGGAAGTCGACGATCTCTCCGTAGGAGCGGTCCTTGTAGGTGGTCACTGCAGCGAGGGAGGGGCGGTTGCGATGCAAGCAGCTACAGCGCTCGCTTGCAGGAAAACACTCGCCCGCATCGTGGAAAAACTAAGGAAAAACAATAATGATGAGGACCATTACACGAAACCGTACGGCGCTAATCCTTCTTGCACTTTCAATGATTACGATATTTGGTTGGGATCACTTACCCACCATAAAGTCGCCAGTGTTGAGTCATGTTGCGTCAAGACGATAAAAATGGCTTGCAATCTGTATACGCAACGCTTTTTACATGACATCATACCTTCAAGAGAATTGGCTTAAGTCCAACCTTTGATAAAGTCGTCATTTCCCCAAGCCTCGCTTCGTTCCTGAAACATCACACCTTGGTACTAAGAATCTTGGCTCTCGAAGTTCGAACGCGTGTGAACATTTAATCCATCCAGGCTGGTCCAGCACATCGTAACAACAGATCAAGCCAGAAGACGACCAAATCCGTATCTCCTCTCACTCCTATCCACGTGTCGTCGTATAATACTGTACTTCAAGTATTCTAGTGTGCTCGTAGTTACTTGTCTTCACCAGCTTCACTTCCTCCTCGCTATCAATCTCGTCCAACAATTTCCGCTGCTCGCAGATAATTCGACCGAGTGATGTCCACTTCAGGTTGCCTACCGGCTTAAAATGTTGCCTGACCGTGTGTGGGCGAACAGAGAGGCCCTCGGTCACCGCGTCAAACATGCTGGCAGCTTCTTCTGGGGTGGGGTCGTTCGTCCACGCATCTTTCTCAATAATGCGACTTTCAATCTCCAGCATCACGAATCGCAGGGATGACAGTGATCTCCGTGCGGCTTCAGATTCGAGGTCTGACGAAGTCAGTATTCGGAATGGAGGGTAATTGTCAGCTGCGTTCCCACAAATCCAGTAAATCCACATAGTCGACAGCGCGCAGGTCGGGATGTCCACGTCTTTCGGGAAATAATGCATTGTCTCGTCATCCCACCTAAATGCTTTGGAGTACTTCTTGCGTTTACACGGGATGAGAAATTCCAGCTCACGGCCCCGTCGCCTTTTCTGCGGAGACAACGTGGTTCCTGAAGCTATTCTCCAGAACAAAACATTTAGTTAAACACTATTGTAGTAAGTCAACGTTAATGCAACGTCAATGTATGGAGTTACCTGTCGCTGGGGGTTTGCTCCGTTACGACTGTTGTTTGAGGTCGGAACAGCCGACTCGGTGGTAACAGGCTTTGATCGCTGAACTCGTGTAACAGGAGAGGAACGTTGAGCTGGCGCGATAGAAGCAGAAGAAGAAAGAACCCTATCTTGCACCACATTCACCTGTGGGCAATCCGCCGCCCTGGACGCTGGCACCGACGTCGGCGGCACCACAGCTGGAGTTCTCTGGCCTGAAGCTGTTGGAACGGGTCGCTGGGACGACAGAGTCCAGTTCCTCCTCGCATTAGCGCCAATCTCTGCCTGAATAGTCTCCTCCAATGAAGAAGGTCTCTGGCGACTGATAGCAGTAGGGCCCTGCGTGGGTGGTGGAGCTAAACGTTCTGCACCTTCAGCCACTAAAAATCTTCGCCTGCAGCTGGTTTCTGGGCCAATAGACCCGCCACTCGCAGATAAAAATCTCTGGCGCTGATCAGCTCCCGACGTGCCTCAGAAATCCCCGAGTGGCGCACTCCAAGCCGTAGCGAGTGTCCTGCAGAAGCTGCTGGAACAGTCGATAACGAGGCGCCGTGTCGTCTTCGCCTGCGTCTGCCGCATGCACCCAAGCGCCGACGCTGTCTATGTGATGCTTGTACTGCTTCATCCAGTACGAGTACTCCGTATACGCATTCTCTAGCGCCCCCAGCGCCGCCGTCACGGCGAACTTTGCCTCCCTAGCGCTCATGCTGTCTCCGTATGCAGATCCGAGTGTACCACAAACATGGTACACTTCTACTGTGGCTAGGGTCCCGTCCTCCTCTCTGCCTCGTCGGATTGGCTGAAACTTCGAAATTGAAAAATCGCGGGAACGCGTTCGCGCCAAGTGAGTATACAAACGTCAAGTGAAAAACGATGTCAAGTCGCATGGGAGGGGACACGACCACTTCGCATTTTGCTCTGCTGTGTGCACTCGAGCCATTCAGTCCACTAGCAGTCACTCCACCCTTCAGTCTTTGAGGGTAGTTTCACTCGTTCTCTCGCCAGCCAACAAGCAGCGATGGCTCCTGCCGACGTGCTCGTCGCCTCTCCAGTCAACGGCATGGTGGGCCTGGAAATGTGCTCGGCCACGCCCCCGAACGTCTGCGCCTCGCCCCACACCCCTCGCCTGCTACAACGCGCAGGAATGCTCGCCCTGGAGCAGATCGCAGCAGACGAGGCGGACGCCACACAACCGGACACGGAGCTGCGAGTGTCGCCCAAGCGCAAGCGCTCGCTGTCGCCGTCTGCTACGTCTGGTACGCTCCAGTGTAGCCGTTACATGTGTTGACTACGGGAGGACTCACTCGATGGCTCTTTGTGTGACTGCAGCAGGAGCTTTAGACTCTGAAGGGCCCGAGACCAGTCCAGACGAGAAGCAAGAGAAGCACACGTCGCCTGCCAAGCGCTTCGTGGTGAAGACTAAAGACCGCAAGCGACGCAAAGTGGACGTCATTGAGAACGCTCTTAAGAGATTCCATGACGAGGAGACCAAAGCCCCACGCTGCGCCCAATTCACGACGATTTGCCACCCGAGCAATCCGGATATTGGAAGCAGGAGGAGAGAGGCAGCCAAGATGAGAGTTCAGGTGGGAGTGGCCCTTGCTCAGGGAGCTCGACAATACATGGAAGACCGCTACTCAGTGGTGGAACGTCTGATTGAAGCGGACGGGGACTCGTCGCCGAGCTTACTTGCAGTCTACGACGGACACAACGGCGCCTACGCGTCGGAGTATGCGCGTCGCCGCTTTAAAGACATCCTGGGGAGAATGAAGACCTCGTGGACATCAGTCGCCGTGCTCAGCATGCGGAGCTGACAGCAGACGACGTGGACACGATCCGTGAATTGCTGGTGGACACGTTTGTATTGGTGGACGAAGAGATTTTACAGCGTACCGTCATTTTGAACAAGCGCGATGGCTCGACGGTGCTACTTGGGCTTTTGGTCGGCGGTAAGCTGTTCGTCGCGAACCTTGGTGACTCTCGCGGCGTGCTGGCCCAGGCAGAAGACACTTTGGCTGTTGTGGGTGAAGAAGCAGACTTCGACGAAGATGAAGAGGAGGAAACGACCGTTGTGCGTCTATCTGTGGATCACAAGCCCGACCTCAAGGAAGAGATGAAGCGCGTAGAGAGTGCTGGCGGCAAGGTCATCTACTCAGGGTGTTGGCGCGTGGCGCACGACCAGATTCCGCTGCGCCTGGCCATTAGCCGATCGTTGGGTGACCATCCGCTGAAGACGAACCTACCTGCATCATGCTCGGCCCCATTGGTGTCGGTCGTTCCTGATGTTCGAGTTATTGATGTCGTCGCCACCGGCGAATATGTTGTGTTTGCAAGTGATGGTTTGTGGGACCGCCTGACCGACGACGATGCTGCGAAGATAGTGCGTGCGAAGGTCGCCGAGTTCCAGCTATTTGAGACGTCCTCGCCCACCACCGATGTAACAAAGGAGGCACTGCAGTTTGCTGCCAATGCATTGGTAGAGGCAGCTCTGCTGAAGCGGAGCATGGACAATATCACGGCCATGGTCATCTCGTTCTCCGCAGAGGCAGATTAAACGTAAAGAAAAAGAGGGAAACAACATATTATAATAGAGAAGCAAAATAGATGTCTGCATAATGTACAAAGTCTGTATGGCTCCAACTCGTTTCATTTCAGTCTTTCTAGTACTCCCTTGTAGATCGATGATCGTGTAGTAACACCCTGTTGTCTATACAACACTACCTTTGTAGTGGCAAAAATCTAGTAAACACATTCCGTCAAACAACGGCGGCTGCCGTGCCTTTCAGCTCTGCTTCTTCAGTAGGTGAACAATCCTTCACCGTGTGGTCCTCACGAATCGTGCCAGAGTGGACGTCATCGCCCTCTTTGTCATCCGCGTCGCCATCCTTATTCGCATCAGCATTTGCTGGTGAGCTGAAATCCAGTTCATCAACGATATCCTGGGGATCCGTCGCCGGAATGAGGAACAGGAAGAAAATGGGCACCACTTTCAACACGCTGCGCACCACAATCGCTAGCCACAGCATGTCGTATTGATCCTTGGCGATGCCGAACCACGCACACACGATTGCACCCCAGAACTCACTTACACTGCGACTGAAGTTGGAGATAGACATGAGCAGGGCAAACAGCGTGCCTTCGATCCCCTTGGGGCACAATTTCGCACAGAGCACCATCACAGGCATCGTTTTCAGTCGGCTGATGACATCAGCGATCACGGCATCACCTAATACGAATGCTTTGTCGGGGATGCCCATGTCCAGGTTGGAACGCGTCACCAGTATAATATCCAGCAGCGACACCAGTGCTAGGCTGAGTTGTGCGATCAGGAAGATACGACGAAATGACATATCCTTGAAGAAAGCATTGTAGAGCATGGTGCCCACCATTAGGAAGATGAACCCGAAGGCCGACACAGTTCCCAGGAATTCGGGAGTGAACTTCAACACCTCCGTTGAGAAGTAGAAGAACACCTGCGAGTATCCAGGACTGATAGCACCCGAGATAAAGACCCAGAGAGCGCACATCCAGATCACCGGGGTGCAAATGGCACCCTTTAGTTGTCGGAACTGCCTTTTAGCTGATGACTTAAACTGCCGCGAGCTCGCTGTGGACTTGGGCTCATGCATGAATATGGACAAAATCATGATCGTCAGGGGACCAGCAGCTGCGAAAAAACACACCACGCACACCAAGACTGTGCGTCGCTGGTCCGGAAAGGAAGGAGCCCAGCACGCCGCCCATCGACATCGACACCCATGAGACCGACTGCAGGTCATTAGCACCATACTTGGGATCGAGTCTCGACATCTCCACAACGCGCGCATCAATCACTACATCAATCACTGCTGTCGACAGACTATTCAGCATCAGCACCAAAACTGCGCCAACTGGAGTCGTAATGAGATCAGGAATTGACAGCGTCAGTGCAGCAATCGTGCCGATAGTACTGCAAATCATCATGTACGACTTGCGGTGGTACCCAAACAACGGCAAGCTGTCTGAAATAATGCCGTAGAGAGGCTTGACACCCCATGGTATCATCATCACAGTCAGGAGAGACTGCGACTCTGCCGGCTGCAGCTTCAGATTGTCCTTGAAGAAATAGTTGATCGCCAGAGCACTGAAGCTCATAAAGCCTTGGGCAGCGTACACTGTACTCACCAGCAGCAGGAAAGACGTGCCGAACGTCGCTCTCAGACGTCGCACCCAATTGCGGAGCTGCTGAGCCCTCGAGAGACTTTCGTTACTGTCGTCGCTGCTGTCACTCGCGTCGGATACTCTCGTAGGGTCTGCATCGCCATCATCCTTGCCCATCAACTTGGTTGTCGAGCGCTCGTGCAGCTGATTCTGCTTGTACGGAGGCGACTGCGTCTTGGTCTTCACCTGAGTTGGTCTCACTTCGGAGGAGCCCGTGGACGCCGTTGACGGCGAAGAAGGGGCCACGGACAGCGCTACCTCATGCTCGTCGTCCTGCAGAGAAGAGCTGTCGGATGGGGCGAGGTGCTGGCTCAGATTCAGCCGCGGCAAACGCTTGTGAGGAGACACTGGCTCTGGCGCCATTGCTTCGAGACTGACGTGGCCAGTGCTGAATCTGATGATTGCAAAGTGGGATAAGCGAGAATAGTAGCCCCTACTTAGTATCTGTTCAAAAGGTGAAATAGTAGCACCCATCCAATACCTTCCTCATTGTCACTATATTTTGACTTCGTTTCATTATTGGCAATCAACCACTATGGTATAGTAATCCGGCAAATGTACTCGGGGGATTTAATGTTATCCTTCCATCTCTCCACAGCACCACACTTAACAAACCGGGGAATGCCATCCGTATCAGAAACGTCGTACAAATGATCAGGAGTGTCTGGGGGCTTGTCCTCGTCTCGATAGCCAGCAACACCAATGCACGTCTGTTGAAGTACGAGAGCTTGGGCTTCGCTGTTGACGGTAATCTTCCGCGATAATTCGCCAGTGATGTAGCGGTCCTTCGTCCTTGGAAAGCACCTGTGATTATATATATAGTCTCAACAGTCGCCCGCGCTGACAAGGACCCGAGCCAACGCCAAAAACAGTCTCCCTCTCGATTACCTGTCTTACGAATACCAGTTCTCGGACAAATGAATGGAAACACGAACTTGATTACTTCGACTTAGCAAAAACAACTCTGAGAGTGGAGTTCCTACACATGCACAGTCGCTGCCAAAGCATTGCAGCCACCACAATTCGTTCCACAAAATGGCACTGTCGCAACTTGAACAGCACTCTCCCATTCCTTCTCTGATGTTCGTTCTGTCCTGGCCCACTCGCACCAAGTTGAAGATCACCTCAACTTAACACTCCCCTTCGAGTGCGGGTGCAACACCACTCGGACAATGTTTTACTGATTCATGGGGGTCATGATAGCGAGCTCGTCGTTCTTCACGTTGAGTGGGCATCAGGTCTGGTTTCATACCTACAAGCGCCTTAAGCTTTGTCAGTTGGGGGAGACGGAGTGGTTTCGTCATGAGATCAGCAGGATTGACGTCGCTACTGACTTTCCAAATGTTGACAGTCTTTTGTTTCACCTGTTCACGGACGTAGTGAAATCGTAGTTCAATGTGTCGGGTCTTCCGGCCATAGGTTGGATTGGACGCTAGGGCAATAGCAGCTTGGTTATCGACTCCTAATGTGAATTCCACGTTCACATGTGCAATCACCTCTTCCATGATATTTGCCAATGCTCGCCCCTCCATACACGCTTCGCAGGAAGCAACGTATTCCGCCTCCGCTGTGCTTTGAGCGACGACACTCTGTCTACGAGCTGACCACGCCACAGGACCACCTGACACTTTCATGATATAGCCTGTTACACTCTTACGAGTGTCAGGGCAATTTCCCCAATCCGAGTCAGCGTAACCATCTATCTGGATGGTCTGTACTCCATGTTTCTGACTATCTATTGAGGGGTTGAAGCAAATCCCATGGTCGGCTGTCGCCACAACATATCAAAGCACCCGCTTCAATGCACCACCGTGCTGGACCGTCGGGTTGCCTACGAATCGACTTAGATACCCCACTGGGTATGCTAAATCAGGTCTCGTGCTTGTCGCCATGTACATAAGCGATCCTATCGCTGCTCTGTAGTCAATACTTGTCTCATGTACCTCATCCGATGGGGCTGCTCGCAGTCTTGTAGTAGGATCCATTGGTGAACGGCATCCGTGGGCTTCCTCAAAGCCAAATCGCTTCAGCACATCATGTGCGTACTTAGATTGATGTAGGAAGACGCTTTCTTTGTCCACTCAATTTGAACGCCCAGGTAGTCATGGAGACGGCCTTGGTCTTTGATCCCATACTTCTCGTTCAATTTCTTAAAGAATTCGATCTTCCACTGCTCGCTACTAGCGGCACAGATCAAATCGTCTACGTAGACGAGTAGTATACCAGTAAAGACATACAGGCAGGGCTCCGTCGTGCAATGGTTCCATCCTTGTACACTTAGCCAGCCATCCAGTTCTTCATACCACTCGCGGCCACTCTGATGTAGCCCGTAGATGGCGTGCTTGACTTTGTACACCCACCTTTTTTCAGCGGGAATCCTGCAATACGACGGATGAAATGCAGAATCTTCAGTTTTGCGTTTAGATACGCTGTGTTCACGTCACATTGGAAGGGATCCAGCTTCAACAAGACGCACAGGGCGATGAACAACCGAAACGATGCCATCCTGGCTACTGGAGAATAGGTCTCGGACTCAAGGAAGTCAATTCCTGGCTCTTGTGTGTCACCACGAGCACATAACCTAGGTCGGAATCGAATCACATTCCCGAGGTTGTCCGTCTTGACTTGATACCGCCACATAGTCTGGAGCGCACGTTTTCCTGATGGTATGTCTGATTCTGGTACTAATTCGAGAACGTCCTTTTCCTCCATTGTTGCTAGTTCACGCTCCATCCCTTCACGCCATTCATCTCTCTGCGGAGACGCCATTGCCTCCTTAAATGATCTTGGCAAGCGTACTTCCGACTCATGCCAAAGTCGTAAACTGGGTGCTTCGTCCTTCGTTGTAACTGCAGCTAGTGCATCATACACAGCAAAACCTTCCGTGTTTTCTGCAGTAGCAAAGAGCGCTGTTCTGCACCGTTTCCGCTCGGCCTCGCCGCTTTGCACAGACTCTTCATCGTCTCTGGTATGTGGATGACCAATGAGTGCTGGGGGCCTATTTTCTGGGTCGGGACTTATGTCACTGATTACATCACTTTCGTCAATGTCACTTTCGTCTACTGGCGCAAGTGTTTGTTCTCCCTGCATGTTAATGTCCTCCCGTCGATCACCATACTCAAGTTTCTCACTCTGTGGCTGACCGTCACTAAACTCAGTGCCGTCAAGGTCACTTGGGGTGCCGTGTGAAGTATCTTCCTCCTCAGGTAAGACGTCATTTTCTGATTCTTTTCTGCCCTCTTGCTCGACTGAGTTACCGAAGCCCTCGAGTGGCGTTACAAGTGGTTCATCATCGCCACTTAGTCTGGCGTCTTCCTCGTCGACTGCATCGTCAGAACCATCGGCATTTCGCTCACCCTTACAGTGGTGATGCTCGATCTGGTTGGTCGAAAATTGGTCACCATCCTCTGTCTGCGTACCATCCACTTGACTTGTTGGTGACATCGGCTGTGTGAACACTATGGTATCACTAAGTTCCGGTGGTTCTTTGTCCATCCAAGTAGGCCGATCTTGGCCGACGTCTTCACTGCCCTCGTCAGTGTTGTCGTTGTCAAGCAAGTCAAGGTCTCCAATGGCATCACTCTGATGTCTCTCTTCGGACGGCAGGTCGTAATCCCGTCGTCCCATGCTCGTTAGGTCAGGATACGACTCGAGTGCCCATTCGCGAACATTCCTGTCAAACTCCGACCCGTGACGATCACGATACATGACCTGTTCGTTTACCGTAACTTGGCCGCCGAAAAGAGCGGTTCCTTCGGTAGGAAAGTAGACCTTGCAGCCCAATGTGCCTTCGCAATATCCTAGGAGGAAACCAACACGACAATTGTCAGCGAACTTGTGGCGCGCCGGACCCACTTTCGTGTGGACGTAGGCAAGTGCCCCAAATTTGCGCACGTGGTGGATGTCTGGCTTTCTCCCCACATCGCTTCGTATGGTGTCTGACCAATTGGACTGGAATACGATCTATTCTTCAGGTAGACAGACTAGTATAGTGCATCAACCCAAAAGATGTTGGAAGTCCAGATTCTTTCATCATCCCTTTCAGCATACCGCACAGTGTCTGGTGACTGCGTTCAACCATATTCAAACGCGATGAGTTCGGTGGAGTGGTAGTGTGCACAATACCGTGCTGCAGATACCAAGCGGTGATATCCCCATTCACGAACTCTTTGCCGCCATCGGTGAAGATACCTTGTACTGGACACCCTGGACACTGCCGCTCTGCCCACACGACGTACCTTCGGATCAACGCGTTAATTTCAACACTAGTCTTTCCAGTCACTGGATAAACTGTGATGTATCGAGTGTACGCGTCCATTACCACCAAGATTGCCTTGAATCTTGTGCAATTGTAGTTGGTCGGCGGAAATAAGAGGTCAGCGAACACCAGTTCGTTCCTCTTCGTAACTCCACGGTCCAACTGCTTCCACGCCGGTCTTGCGCGCTGTTTGCCTCGTTGACAAGCCTCACACATGTCAAACTGCCTCTTACGCAGCATCATGCCTTCCACTAGTCCGTCGTCCACCATTTTACGCACATGTTGGGGACATAAATGTCCGAGACGTTCATGCCAGCATTGGAGGTCCGCCACCCCATCTCGTATGGCGTAGTTTATCATGGCCTTCGGTACCAGGGGATTGGTTTCACCAGGCAAAAGGAGTTATGCGCCGTGAACATCCAAAGTCCGCACGGAGTGAGTGGCGCTTGGAGGGCTGTTGCGTTGTTCTTGGATAGTGTGTATATCCCCTTGGCATCATCATATTTAACCGTGAAGCCTTGCTCACGCGCCACTGATTGAGATAATAAATTGGGGCGTTCTGGGGAAAAATAAACGTTCTCCAAACGCAGAACAACGTGGCCTCCGAGTACCTCTACCCAGAGATCAATTGTACCCACTCCGATGGGCGCTGACGTGCCGTTATAGCCTTGGACTGTCTCCTTCGCTCGTTCCTTCACAGAGAGGTTTCGATACTCAATAAAGTATCGTTGATCACCAACTAAGTGGCGGTTGGCACCACAATCGAATACCCAATTCTCTGCTTGATATCCCTGTGTTGCAACCCCTTTACAACCACCACTTGGACTACTCGTCCTATTAAGCTCAGGCCGCACTCCGCGGTTCATCTCACTGTGTTTCTCCTTAGAAACTGCGCGCTCTGAAGCGGCATCAGTGAATCCTGAGTTTACCCAGACTACAAGCGTCGCTTGACTTCCACTCTTCTTCTGTTCATCACTGGAAGCCTTGCTTCCAGAGTCTTCCGGATTGGGACAGTCTTTGATTGCGTGGCCTGTTTTGTGGCAGCGGAAGCAGTTACCTTGCTTTCGATCCTCTTTCTTCTGGCGCAATGCTTCATCCTGCTTGTCACTCTTGCTCTCGGACTTCTTATCTCCACCACCTCCTTGCTTCTTGCCAGCCCCTTGGTTCTGCGATGACTTCCCGCCACCATTCCCAAAGGTCCGATTCAGTTGATTGTCGGCTTTATTGGCCTTGTCAAAAGTGATGGCCATAGTCACCACCTTTTCAGGCGTGTCTGCGCACTCCATCCCTGTCTCTACCAAACCGCGCAGCCGATCAAATCTTTCACCAGATGGAAGTGATGAGACTAGCATTCCCGTGAATACTACATCATCGAGAGTCATTCCTACGGTCTTAAGTCGCGAACGCAGGCGGCACATGTAGTTCAGATGGCCTTCCACGTTTCCATTTTGCTTACATCGTGCGGCTTCAAGCTGAGCATACAGCTGGCGTTTGGTCATTGCTTTTGTCTGCTCATTAACAGTACCTTCAAATCGTGCTGAAAGGTGGTCCCACATGGCTGACCCGTCCGGCAAATCCATGAGCTGTTGACCCAAGTCTGTGCACACCGATGCAAAGATCATCTCTTGGAGATCTAACTGTAGACCTTCCCAGACTTCCTTCTGGAGCTCTGACCACTTCTCATCGTACTTCCGTTCACCTTTCATGACCTTGTAAAGGTCCTTGTCCTTCTTTCTCGCTGCAACTTCCATGAGTTTCTTGTAGTACCGCCAATTCTGCCCGTTCCACCTAATAGGGCGGCCAGTCTTCTCAGAGACTTCAACCTCCCACGACGCGTCAGTCGTTGGCTTAGGCATGGCAACACTCGCGTACAGTGTGACTTGGGCTCATAACCCTCTTACGAATACCAGTTCTCGGACAAATGAATGGAAACACGAACTTGATTACTTCGACTTAGCAAAAACAACTCTGAGAGTGGAGTTCCTACACATGCACAGTCGCTGCCAAAGCATTGCAGCCACCACAATTCGTTCCACAAAATGGCACTGTCGCAACTTGAACAGCACTCTCCCATTCCTTCTCTGATGTTCGTTCTGTCCTGGCCCACTCGCACCAAGTTGAAGATCACCTCAACTTAACAACCTGTACACTTCATCACTAAAAGGCACAAATATCGTATCTCGCAGCACCTTTATGATTCTCTTGTGCTCAGCCAACACACTCGCAAATCAGTTCACCGCTGCAGAAAAGCTAAACCGAGATGACATCTATTCGGTTGTCCAGCGTAGTCAGGATTCCAAAAAGTCTTACCCGGCACCCAATCCTACCCCACGACTTGCGACAGCATTCAGTTGAGGACGAATTATACCCAATCCGCTCGCCTTTGCCTCCAATTACGTCTTCTCTCTTCTCTTGGTGGAATTAATACGACCTTGTTCAAGCACATAGTTATCTCATTAGTGTCAGTACATCTTCATTATTGTACAGTTCTGGTAAGCGCTACAGTCGCGGATGCAGTTTTTTCGGGAAGAGACATGTAATTGTTGGAGACCATGTATGATTATAAACGCATCCGGCTTTCAGAAAGTATAAATACGGAATGCAATAACGAACAGTCGATTCGGTGACCAGTTGGTGCGTGTTAATGTGGCGAAATTTCAACGCTTACGCGGATGCGCGCGTGCATACAGTTAATTGGTTAGAGTAAAACCATAAAAAAAAACTGATGCGTTTATTTTGAGTTCTCTGTCTTCTTTTGATCTCGTACATGTAGTCAATAGTTGGGTGACTGGCTTACATGTATGGACAGGGAGTAAACAACTCTCTTAACTTATTGTATATGATAATTCTCCATTTAATATTTTTATGAGCTTAAAAATATAAAAATACAGGTAGCGTCGACCCTTTGCTATTCTACTGATGTGTGTCAATACTGCTAAAACCTACGGAGAAAAGCCTTAAGATATAAACCCGTTGGGAGAAAACCTAATAGGAAGTGGTCAACCGTGGGGATCAGTACATCGCAACTACCCCACCTACCGGTTAACATGGTGGCCTTTTGTTTCATTAAAAGCACCACAAGGCAGCAATCTCGCCACTCCTTGTTTCTCAAACACCGTTTGCAAAAGCATCAGCAAGATTGTCTGTCCAGAAACTCGCTGTACTTCAATTTGTTCCAGCTCAATGCTCACGCACAAAATGGTGACACACGTCAATGTGCTACGTCCTGCTGTGAAATTCAGGATTTTGCCAAGCTTTTTAGCGCTTTCGTTACCAACTGCAAGGGACTGTTCTGCTTAATCTTCAACTCCTTCAATATCTGCCTAAGATGTATCACTTCTTGCACCAGTAGACTCAATGCCGTTCATTCTGCCTCTGTAGTTCGAAGAGCAATTGTCCTTTCCACTTGGCTACTCCACGAAATTGTACTACCACAGAATGTTGTCAGATAACGTGCCACAGATTTACGATCGTCAATGCGATTAGCAAAATCAGCATCTGCGTAGGCTTGTACGCCATCATCCAATTTTGTTTGCTAATTCTCTACCACCAGCTTTAGCCCCCTATCTGCAGCTTCCTTGAGATATCGCAAACCGCGCTTGGCTGCGCACCAATTCAACATACCTGGATTCTCAAGAAACTGACTGCACTCGCGTACAAGATACGCCAGATCCGGCCTTGGGCCGACCATCAAGTACATCAAACTCCCAAATCACACTTCTGTAGGGTTTCACTTTTACGAGGGCTTTTTCTTCGGCTGTAGTTGGACACGTCAACTTGGTGAGCTTCAGATCTGCTGTCCCTGGCGTCTTGTATCCATTACAATCCGCCATGTAAAACGTTTGAAGTACTGATGTGCGTACTTCTTTAGCTGAAGAAGATTGTCTTCTCTGTTTGATTCCTCTTGATCTCCCAACATAAAATGTAGTAACGTTCTCCGAGATTCTTCGTTGTGGACCTCTATTTCAACATCTGCTTCATTCGAGCGATAAGAGACTTGTTCGGGGCAAAAGGACAAGGTCGTCGACGTAGATTGAAAATGAAGACCAGCTATCCATTAACTACTTTCACGGCAACACATGCCTCACAGTTCAAAAGTCCATAGCCTCACGCTCCAAAAGCTACTGTAGAAGCCGAAATCATATACGAGGAGCTTGTTTTAAACCGTAGAGACTTTTCTGTAGCTTACAGACCCAGTCTTCTTTATCTTCAGTTATGTAGTCTTCCGGTTGCTGTCGCTCTTCGATGTTTCATCCAGTGTAGTCAGCTCGGTGATCACACTTTCGCTCAGGCAACGGTAGTCCTGTCATCATGTCAATGCTACATCTCCTTTTCCATGCCATTCTCGAGTCCTTGTTTTGCTCTGTTCCACTCGTACTCCCTGCAATGTCTGGAGTTGAATCTAATTGCGCAACATGAATAAAGTTACTCAGGTTTAGAAGCTCGCCCACTCCCTGTTAATGGTCGGATCTGTGTGCTGCGATTCTCCACGGTCATGTCTTCCTCTGGCGCACTCGCACTTGAGGCGGTAAGCGCTCTGAGCTGGTACCATCAGTCGAACACAGTTGATCTGAGTCAGACTTAATAGTCGGTGCCGTGCACCGCCCAATGTTTGTTGCTGTTGCGGCCGATTTCACACACCACCCACTACTGCTTATTTTATTTTGATGATGCTATCCATCGCTCGGGTGGACTTCTTTTCATGCGAGGATGCTGAGTACGGTATCGTCTTCTCACTATCGGTATACACTGTTCGCATTTTCGATGTACGGTACTCTCTGTTCCAGGATAAAGTCTCACCTGACCACGTTTCCAACCTCTTCGATACCTCTCAGCTACCTCACCACCTTGTAGTGATTGTACATCATCAGCCCCACCGGTTTTAGTATCCTCAGTATCCACATCCTGGTGATGTGCCTCTGTACGCGCTGGCGATCTCTGGATGTCGCCAGCTATGTTGCCTCTGCTTTCTCATGGATGAAGAACGCTGATGATTGGCTGCTTTGGAGTCCATCTTGTATAGCAACGATGCTGCCTTCCGTGGATGAAGTCTTCCATGAGAACGCGCTGGGTAGAACGATGTGATCGTTGCGATCAAACAGTGGCGAACGCTGGTGGTCTTCCCAGCCTTGTAGAAGGGTAGGGGAGTCCACCCTCGAATATCCATGGCGACGAACTACCGAATTTCGCGATGAGGTGTCCCCCTGAAAAACGTTGGCAAAGGGGGTCACCAGACGTCGCGACCTTATGCGAGATACAGGGAGAACTGTGAAGGGAAACTTCGCATAGTGCTGGAGGCTGAACGAGGCACCATTAGAGGGACAGCTCACCACAATAAAATTGACTTTAGGCAATTTAGAAAGTGGAGGAAGAATCGTGCAAAACTTGAAGCAGCTGTGAGGAGAAATGCAAGGGAACGGTCGCTAAACGCCGGTCATGCTCGAGTGATTGTATAACGCTATGTTATTGTTTTTGAACAGAGGACGTGAAGCAAAACTGTTAAGTGGGGACTTCCTGGCGCTTTTGGGCGCCTATGTTTGATCCGCATGTGGGGGTTGAGTTGTGTAGTAATAAAGCCCGGTGCCCCCAAACCCGGAGAGAAGGCTATACATGAACGTTGGGGGTCCCTACGCATTATAACACTATAAAAAGGCATTCATATTATTTGTGAACATGATTAGCTGCAACTGATTGTACTTCGTATTGCATACGCTCTTCAGGGAAATCCGCAGCATCAGGACCTCGAACCGATTAGATCAGAACGTGTATTCGCTCAGGATAACCGGACTTGATGCTGTAACGTCCATGCTGACGAGAGAATTTCTACGTTGCAGCAACCTAAAAGGACACGCCCCAACTATGTAGATACCTTCTCGGACGTCATCATCCAGAGTTCTGTTGGCCCGGTTTGGACACCTCGCGGCATGTTGGCGCTCGGTCTTCCCGCATAGACTACAATTGTATTGTTTTTCGTGTTTTGGCTCGCCTCTGCTTCGAATGCGTTTTCTCGCACGGCGACATCGCGCCGCAAAGCGCGATAAGTTTCCCAACTTGATTGTACAATGGTGGCGGGTGGATACTTGGATCTGGTATGAGTGCTGGTAAGAATTTCAAGGAGATAGTGACATGCTGGAAAGCTGAGCACACGCGGACACTGTGTACACAGGGCGGATAAACTTGTATGTTCCAGCAGTAGTGGTATCAGATCCAGTTTGACTGTAGATAGCAGCCACGATATGCCGACATGGAAGCTGCAAGTGGTGACGATCAGATCACCGTGTACACTCGCCCGTCGTCAAGTTCACATTGAATGCCCGTGACCTTTGTTTGTTGTCGGGAAGGTGGAACTCGACGGATCAGCATCCTCATCATCGATCCTTGCCAATATGTTGACTACGAGGATAACCGACTCCGAACTTTTCCGTACATGCTGTCGCGCTCCAAATTTGCTGGTGAAACTTTAGTTTTGTGTGTGGAGTAACCGTGTGATTTGCGCTCGTCCAGATTAGAGCTTCTTCTTCTTCTCAGCTATCGTATCAACGACGAGATTGCCGTACAAGATGAGTGCACCAAACACTTGGCTGTCTCGGACACCGGCTAGTAACTGTGCTCTGTTCTGGCTATTGACAGCACTTGTTGTTCTGCCAGAAAAAGCGGCAGACTTTCACCAAACGCTCCCACCCCACCCCATTCAGACTCAACGACCGACGCTTCTTCTGGAGTGAGCTTACAGTTTTCGAACTTCGTCCAGCTTGTGGGTGTATCTTCCGCAAGTCCTCAGCGATGGATTGCGTTTCTAATTTTCCATTGACCTTGACAGTGCGCCTGGCAGGATATTATTTGCTGATATCGGCTAACACCTCTTCATACTCTACATACGTCGTCGTGACTTGCGACGAGAATACCAAACTTCTAATGTTCTCGATGTTGGAATCAACAGTCCTGAAGTGGCTACATACGTTGAAGTAAATGTGCAGAGTACAAAATTTGAGATGGATGTGAATTCCTCGCTGCCGAAGACGGACTTGGGCACCGCGCTGCTTACCTCGGTCGACAAACAGACGGCTGTCGTCAAGTCATCACTCGTCTCAAACGATGCCTGTGGTGGTGCTCTGTGCGAAATTGTGCACCAAGGGGATCGAAGGCACGCTGTTTGCCCTGCTCATGTCTATCTCCAACTTCAGTCGCAGTGTAAGTGAGTTCTGGGGTGCAATCGTGTGTGCGTGGTTCGGCATCGCCAAGGATCAATACGACATGCTGTGGCTAGCGATTGTGGTGCGCAGCGTGTTGAAAGTGGTGCCCATTTTCTTCTTGTTCCTCGTCCCGGCGACGGATCCGCAGGATATCGTCAACAAGCTGGATTTCACCATTGTTCAGAAGGATGCAGACGGTGATGACGACCATTGTGACACGATTCGCGAAGACCACACGGTGACAGATTGCTCTCCGACAGAAGAAGCCGAGGTGATAGGCACAGCTTCCAGTGACGAATGCTAGTAATGATTATCCATGTGAAATAGAATTAGAGCAATCAATTTACCCAATCCATGCCAAAAGTTACCCAATTACGTGGTCCACAATAACCATTTTGAATCTTCGGCATTTTTTGAGGCGGGAAACGGCGCCATGGTGCAGACTTTGGAGCTGCGCGCGACGCAGGACGGTGTCATCTGGCCCCGGCGCCCGCTCGTGAGCTCCAACGGGCTTCTGTCCTGCATCCAGAACCTCCCGCACAGCTCGTACGACAAGAGACCGACCCATTTCCGCGCCGTGGCCTTCAATTCCTCGGGTGAACTGCTCGCTGTTAGTGACGAAAAGGGTCGACTCTTCGTGCTGTTCGTGACTGCCAATCGCTACGCTCTGGTGCGACACTTGGGCGTCCCCACGATCAGATGCTGCTTCAGTCCGCTACGCAAGTCGGAGCTGCTGGTGACGTGCGAGGACGAGACCGTCAGGTGCATCGACGCGCAGTCGCAGACGCTCATCAGCACGCTGAGAGGCCACAGGTACCCGGCACGCTGCGCTTCTTTCCAGAAATCAGGTCACTTGGCGCTCACAGCGTCGCAGGATGCAGTGATTCTGTGGGATACCAAGGACTGGTCGAGATACAGAGTGCTGAATGCTGGCCCAGGGGTGGAAGAGGTTGGCGTTAACAAATTTTTTTATTAGTTGACTGATGACGGCTAATTTGTTGTGCAATTATTTGATATTGTAGGCGATGTTTGTGTCTAAAGGTGACCTTGTGGCGGTGTGTTTCCAAGATGACACTATTATGATGTGGGAGTTGGAGACGCTGACGTTGAGGTACCGGTTCTCGCTGCCGGAGAGAGAAGATTCGCCGGGATTGCGGAAAATTGCAGTCTCAGAAGATCACCAAGTTCTTGTCGCCAGGTTCGAGTCGTGAACAGTGTGGCGATTGATTGTTGACTTTGCAGGATTGATCTAACTTGCATCCTTTTGTGCTTTTGTGAGGCAGTGGGCGAGCACCGTTTATTTATGTGTGGGAGTTCGAATCGCAGACAATTATCCGAATTATAGAGCTCCCGTTACCAATCAAGCAAGTTGTCAGTGTAAGGAATTTTGGAGCAAGAGAATTCTACGTCGGTCATGCTAATGATACTGATACCGTCTTTTGTGCTGGCTGTTGCCTGCAGCACGCGTTCCTACCCGGGCACAGCACAATGATCAGTATTTTAGGCGATGACGGCAGTGTGTTTTCCTAGATGTTGCTGCCAAGAACCCCCAGATCAAGTTGGAGATTGCCAACCGTGGCCGCGCAATTTCTGCATTTGATATCGAGTGCCATGCGCGGTATCTTGCAGCATTGACAAGGTATGCTTTTTTGTTTTCTCGGTGCGGGTTACTCTACTTTCGTATATATGGACTAACGTATTGCATGTGCGATTATGTAGTGATGGCTTTTTGTTGTTGTACGATATGGAAATTGCACGAGAAACCGCTGCTCGTGTTCAGGAACGACGGAGAAAAGAGGGACTGCCTGAGGGGAATCGCTCTCGCCTACATACTCGGTCAGGTCTAGAAGAAGTATACGCCTCTGACTCTGCAGACCCGAAACGGAATGCAATGCAGACAGCTGCGCCAGAACAGAGTCGTCCAGTTCCTTCAAAATTGATCGACAGCTTGTTTGGCGTGAAGTACTCGCGACGCAGTAACCGTACTCCAAATCGAACTCAGGCAGATGCAACCACTGCAGGTCTAACTGAATCACCTCGCTCACGATCAATGGGCGCTACCAGGATACATGGTAACGCAAATCCATCCATTGTGAAGGTCAAGCAGACGAGGAAATTCGAGTCGACTTTGCGCGATAGATCTCCGACTAATCGAGCAAACCCACTATCTCGCTCTCCTGCTCAATTAACAGCTCAAGAAATTGACGTGAACCGTAAACGTCTCGTTGGCAGCTTAAAAAGCAATGGTATGTACCCTAAGAAGTACCGAGTCCTGGTGTGGCGATTTCTGCTTCGCCTTCCGAAGAATGAAGAAGGATTCCGCACCCTTGTGGCAAAAGGCAAGCATCCTGTATTTGTCCGACTTAAGGATCAGTACCCCTTACAAAATGCGCGTATCTTTCGGCGGCTCCACCGTGTTCTGTCGGCGATAGTCTATTGGTGCCCTGCCTTCGGAGAGGTCAGCTATTTGCCCGCCGTCGTGTATCCGTTTGTCAAGATTTTTCGAGAAAACGATCTGGCTGCCTTTGAAGCGAGCATCAGTGTTTTGCTTCATTGGTGCGGTGATTTTCTGGTCAGCCTCCCGTATCCGCCGGTGTTCGCTATGGGCGCAATCGAGAAAGAGCTGGCGCAACGAGATGGACAGCTTTTCGACCACTTTACACGATACCAAGTTACGTCAGAGGCATTCGCGTGGAGTTTGCTGAAGACTATTTTCACGGAGGTGCTGAGTGAAGATGAGTGGATGTGTCTATGGGACCATCTCTTCACGTTTCCGGACACGCCACAGCTTCTCTTTGTGGCTGTTCTGGCGTACTTGTGCTACTTCCGAACAGCTCTTCTGGCGGCGTGTGACCGCTTTTCAATTGAGCAGTTTTTCCATCAGCAGAACGCGATCGATATCGAGAAGTTTGTGCAGCTGATGATGAACTTGCGCGACAAGCTGGACCTCAGCGAGTTCACAGCGATTGAAGATCCAGGAGCTGCAGACAGCGCCAGCGGAACACATGGACCGTTTTGGCCACTAGCAAGAGGACAGTACCCTGCGTTCGCACATTATCCTCGATTTGTTGTGGATTTCCAAATCGGCGTAAGCATGGGGTTCTATGTATTCTTGAAGTCAATTGTTAGCGCTAACTGTGTTGCTGTCATGCCAGGAACGCAATCGAATCGCATTGAGGAAGCCGAGTTATCACATAAACAATCTCTCCTGGATCAGATTGAAGAGGAGTCCAAAAACTCAAGACGGAGCACGATAAGTGGCTTAAGGAAAGACAACTCGTGTTAAAAGCCGAAGAGCGACGGAAGAAAGAGGCTATTGATGCGGAGAAAGAACGAATACTCCGCTTAAAAACACTGGATTATGAGACTCGAAAAAGGAGGCTTCAGTACTTGAGTAATATGGAGACAGCTGCTCATCAAACGCTTGAGGAGGCGTCCAGAATGCTGCAATCAGAGTTCCAAAGGCTGGAGAGCACGCTTGAGATGCAGAAGGAACGCATGGAGTTTGAAATTTCGTCACGTAAGCAAGAAGAAGACTTGCAGCGGATTGAGTTCGAAACGCATGATCGAGTGCAAGGGATTCACAAACAGCGCGAAATGGAAGAACGACTTTTGCGACTTCGAACAGAATTCGAGACTCGAGTAAAACAACAAGAGCTGCAGGACCTGTTGAAGTTTGAAAGCTGGAAAAGGGATGATGAAGAACAAGCGCGCAAGGCGAAATTAAAACTGCGTCGCCGCGAGGAGCTCGCTTTACTAAGCCAAGAAAAAGAGTTCGTCAGGAATTGGAGAACCAGCTACTTGACCAGCAGCTTGCAAAGGATAAAGAACTGCTAGAACTGGAAACCGCTCGACGCGCTCGTCGCCAGGAACAGCTGGAACATGATGAGTTGAACTGCGACACTGAGGGTGAAGAGGATGAAGATCACTTCTTCCTTGAACAGCACTCCAAGAAATCAAATCCATATGCTCAACACTCAGCGACGAATAAACCTTCACATCGCTCGAGAGATTTATCGGGTCACGAAGTACTGAACCACAAAGTTGAAACTTCAGGACGAGATATTCGCAATTCAAGTGATCAGTTTTCTGATAACGATTCCGACACCGATAACGAGGATACAGCTAGACGCTGGAACATCCCCTCTGGTGAGAACATCCGAGTCAGAAATGGTGATGAGAACGTATCGCCACCGCGCTTCCCCACTAAGTTTACCATTCAGACGCCGCCACAGAGGCCTGCTAGCAGTGACAGTGGCAGTAGCGTTAGCTTTGCCAGTGCCTCTATGCGAAGAACGATGGCGGAGATGAGTTTGCTGGAAAAGGCATTGGGCAACATCAGCAGTAGTGGCATGAGCAGTAGCAGTGGTAGCGCTGGTAGCGGTGAAGACCCTGAAGAGAATGCACCCGTTGGTGTTGGTGCACGCACGATTAGTTCAACAAGAAGAGCCGAGCCGAGTCGGACAGGCATCCACCTTTATGATGAGGTACAGAACGAGACTCAAGATTTTGTGAGGGCTACCACCGCCGAGTTGGAAGGTCACAGTATCCAGGCTAAAGTGCAACGACAAGCCCAAGGCGTCAGGAGAGACATCACAGCTCAAAGCAGCATCACTACTTCACAAGGAGCTGCAGAGCTGCAGCAAACCCATGGTGTCGAGAGAACTACCACAGCTCAAAATCGGGTCACCATTCCACCACGGGGCGACGTGATCAACTCTCCTCAAAACGTCATTGCGACCCCGCCCCATGCTGTCGCTGCCACTCAGGATGCTCTCATGACTCCGCCCCAATCTTTTCGTGAGACTTCGCAGACGCCAGACGAGCACCCAGCCTATTTTCCTCCTGAAGACGCGGTGCCTAATGATGCGGAACACGTCGCTGAGGCTTCTACTCACCACACAGACGTGAATATGGCCGCAGGCGATAAGATGAACGAGTCTTCTAGCAGCAGTGAAGACTTCTCGAGCTCGAATGTGATGGACGCGTTACAGCGACCGATTGCCGAGCTGGAGAAAAACTCGGTATCCGCTTCGATGACTTTAGCGACGAGGAGAAGGAAGACGAGAGCGACGTCGACCCTTTTGAAGCCGGTCATGAGAGCGACGACGACGAAACAATCGAGGACGACCGCGCAAAGCTGCTGCAACGCGCCAAGAAGCTGCTCGAGATGGAGAGCTTCGACAGCGATAGCGACGTGGACTTGTCCATTTAGACGAATCAATCGAAGCGTGTATGATTATCATTGAACAGCAGCCAGTCAGGTGCCTCTAGAATTTGGCGCTTGCAGACGACGATGTCACATCGCGTGCTTCAGCACAGTTCCAGGAGGCTGGTGTTGTGCATCTTGGCTCGGAGATTGTCCGTTTACTTGTGCTGTTCGATGCCTTCTTCGTCCAGACTTTCAGGTCTTTTGATGACGGGTCAAGCTGTCGTGATCTCCACGCCGGCGGTCAGAGCCTTCATCCAGAGTGAATATCTTTCTTTTCGACTGCTTGCAAACAAGCGCGGCGTATTCGTTGAGAAGGTTGAGCCTGAAGCTGCTCAATCGGCGCAACAGCTGCGACTAATTCAACTCCAACCTGACGAAATAAAGAGTGGCTTTTGGCCAATCTTTGCTCATGTGAAGTTCTAAACAGCCAATCAGAGCGCCGCATCTCTCCATAGAGAAGCGCTATGAAACACGAGCAGTCGATCGATCAGGGGAGGGGATTTCGAAAACCGAACAAACTTTACCCCAAGAGCACGAAGGCAGGAAGACGCCCAAGCGCCCGAAGACTCCACCAGAGAGCCCCAGTCAGCGTCTTCAAGGACCCAACGCCCCACTCAACTCTGCCGCGTCAATTGCAGTATCCCCTCCCCGATCCCGTTGGCCAAGCTCTTGGCTTCCCACCAGGACATGGCGACCGTTCCCGCTCTGCGCAAGACTGCCAGTATGCCAGCCTACGACGCCGCTCTAAGGGGCGACGAGGCGGCCGAGAGCGACACTGCCAGCGGCCGCGTGGCTTCGATCATCGAGGAGGACGTGATCTCGGTCTCTTCAGCGTCGTCTCTGAGTCTGCGAGGGGTCAATGGAGCCACCTCAGCCACGCCGCCGCGGCTGACGCCTCTGGACAGTCCGTCCTCCGCCACTTCGGCAGACAGCAAAGCCTCCAACTCTGCTGCGACTTCTGCGGCAATGGAAGAGAAACAGGAGGACGAGGAAGAGAGCAAGGACACCGTGACCAAACCCCACTGAGCAATGGCCGGTCGGCTCCGACGTTGGAGAGATCGCACACTTCGAGCGAACTGATCGGGCTGAGAACAAGAGACAAACACACGGCAGAGTCGGCGTACTCGAGTCCGTCCTCAGGCTCGGCCCCATCCTTCGAGATTGAGAGTGTAACGCTGCCGATGGACGGCATCACGGACTCGGAGATCGACAAGACCTCACATACCGTCTTCTCGATGGAAGTGAGGTTGCAAGGAGGTCTCCAATGGCTCATTCGCAAACGGTACTCGGATTTTCGCGAACTTCATGAGAGGTTGAAGCGCACAAATACGTCGGTCAAGCAGCTGTACTTCCCCAAGCGCCATGTGTTCCGCAATCGTCATCAAAGCGTGATCGAGCAACGCCGCAGTGAGCTGGAGAAGTACATCAACGAAGTGCTGGACATCAAGCCGCTCATCCGAGTTCCGCTGTTCAACTTCCTGGAAGTATATGCGCACATGGAGTCGTATGAAAGGAAATTACAGCGACACAAAAAGGAGCTCGAGTCAGAACGAATGAAAAATATGCTACCGCCTGGTCAGCTGGAGGACTTTTCTACTGCATTCAAGCGACTTTGCTCCTCTAAATATTTATATCACGGGAATGCTGGCGGGAATAAAGCAGACGGTGAAAATTCGCGAAATTCATCAAGTAGCGCTACGTCAGGAGGTGGGCGACCACCGACGTCTCCAGTCAAGGAGGTGGCAAAGACGTCAGCTAAAGAGGCAGAAATTTCGAAAGGCAGTACTACAGATGAGCACGGGAACCGCCATAGTGTCATCATGCACACTGCAGGCTCGCAAATTTGTATTAGTCGCGCTTCATTCCGGAGAGATATCTTGGGCGTATTCCCAGATATGCCATCAAGTTTTGCCATGCGCTTTATGAAAGCCGTATCCGATCGACAAGGTTCCGATATCAATATGGACGAATTCTTGCGCGCCGTGGCAATTCTGCGCTGTGGTACGATGGAAGATCAATTGCAATTCATATTTAACATGTGCGATTTGGATCATGCGGGCAAAGTCCAGAGTACAGGTCTTAGCAACTTCTTGGTATCACTTCATGGAAGGCACGTGCTTGATCGTCCAGAATACCGCCGGCTGTTGAGCGAAGGCTTCGACCAGGGTCGAGTACGAATGAGTAGTGACGATTTTATCAAAGTGGTGCCTGAACTGAAAGCATACCACACTCTTGTGGACTGGATGGCGCCTTTTGCTGAGATTTTGTGCGAGACAGCCGACCCGCAGCTACTGGAATCTCAGGAGGAGTTTAATCCGGCAGTTCAGCAGAAAATTCTTGCGAACGAGACACATTTCAGTGCCAAGGAGGTGTCTATCCTACAAGATGCCTTTAACAACTATCGTGCATCAGCAGGTGGTGATGCTGTGGATATGGATGGCCTCGCCAGCGACTTTCCACTGGAGATGTCGGATGAACGCTTTGGCCGCGTATTTTCACGCTTTGGATCACGCGCTAATGGCACAGATATTGATGTCTTTAGCTTTGTAAGTGCTCTTTCAATCGCATGCCGAGGCACGACGAACGAAAAGGCGGAGTTTGCTTTCAGACTTTTTGCAAGCGTACAAGACGGTTCACTGATGACCCGCGAGGATATCTACGGCATGCTGCGACTTGACATCACTCAGAATCCGGAGCTGGAAAACCAGATTACGTCGCTTATTGAGAAGGACCATCCATCGCTGAATGCAATGAAGAGCTCGTCATCCTCATCGCTGATTGAAAGTATGGGTGTGCGGACGCCATCTGTCTCGGGCTCCGAGTTAGGCATATTCGTTGACGGCATTCTGAAGCGTTTTGGCCAACGAAGAAACATTTCGGACGCGAGCTCAGCTTCGAACCAGACTGAGGCTTTGACGCTAACAGTGGAAGAATTTACGACATGGGCAGTCAAGCAAAAGTATGAGATGGCAACTCTGCGGATCATGCGCGAGGTGTCGTTCATCGACTTAGGCCTCGTTCCCGCGACCAAAGAGGAAGAGTTACTCATTGCTACAGGCTGCTACAATCCTTATGATCCTGCGACATTGGTGGAGGAGGACCGGTGGTTTTTGATTGAGCGCAAGTGGTATATTCACTGGTGCAGATACATTAAAATTCATGTGAAGGAGTCGTTGCAGCTCTCGCCCCTGCACCACCTCCTACATCCGCCACAACATCTACCCCTAGCACGTCAAAGGTGCAAGTCAGCGGTGGCAGTAGTCAACCGAAGGATGCATACATGAAGAATCTCAAGGGAGAAATAGTTCGTCCAAAGTGCATTAATAACTACCCGCTCCTCACAAGTGATCGACGCGACAGGATTTTGAAGGCATCCGACGAAATCAAGCTTGGTCGACATTATTTTATAATTTGCGAACAACTTTGGATGGCACTCAAGCTATGGTATGGTGGTGGCCCGGAGATTAAACGCCAGGTGGTGGTTGATGCTAAGGGGAGCCATTGTTGGACATTTGGGAAGCCGAGACGAAGAAAAAGTTGGCCAAGAAAAGGTCGAAGGGAAAAGACGATGAGACTGATGATGAAGATGAGGACGGTGATGATATTGAAGATGACTCGTCGTCGGTTCCATCTGAGGAGGAAACCCGCCGAAAACAAGAGCTTTCTCTCCCCGTCGGATGAGGGGAGGCGGTTCTGTCGGGCTTTCAAATCTTGGCAATACCTGCTACATGAACTCAGCATTGCAATGCCTCACCAATACACAGCTGCTTGCCGAATACTTCCTCTCTGGAATGTATTTAGAAGATATTAATCGTACGAGCACATTGGGTTTGCAAGGAAAGCTGGCGGAAGTTTACGGCAAACTTGCGGAGGACATGTGGTGTGTTAAAGCGAAATCGATTTCCCCGCGAAACTTCAAGAAATCCATCGGCAAATTCAACGAGGTATTCCGCGGTAACGACCAACAGGACGCGCAGGAGCTACTGGCATTTCTTCTAAGTGGGCTGAGTGAAGACTTGAATCGAATTCAAGACAAACCCTATATTGAGCAGCCTGACAGCGATGGTCGCTACGACGCAGATCTAGCTGACGAGTGGTGGCGTAATCACCTTCGTCGCGAGGTGTCGATCATCGTGGCACTATTCACAGGCCAGTACAAATCACTGTTGACATGTAGTGTGTGCGGTTTCAAGTCTGCGCGGTTTGAACCATTCACTTTCCTGCAGGTACCACTTCCTGAGCCCACACACAATACGGTGACAGTGCTCCTGGTTTTAGCCAACGGTGTGACCCCGATGAAGGTGTCGGTCCGTTTAAGTGTTTCGGCAACGATTTTTGATTTAAAGCACGAGCTCATGACAATGTGCCATGACGAATTCGAGCTGCCGAACGTCAACGAGAGTGACATCAAGTTGTGCGAATTCAGTGGTTCTATGATATTGAGTTTTAAAGCCGATAATCGCCGTGTGGGTCAGATCCGTAGCATTGACCGGCTTATTGCGTTCCAGCTGGAACCGTTGGACTCCGAAACAATTCAGGCTACTCGCCACCGGCGTCCATCGTATGCGCAGGTTGTTGGACCTGGCGGTCTCCGACCGGAGGAAGCTGATCACTCGTCTTTCTATGAGAAAGTCTCAAAGGCATGCTCGTAGACGTGAGAATGCGGACGCAATCTCACGAATATATCCCTGCTATTGTCTTGGAAGCCCCTCAGACCCATGCTGATTACGAAGACCAGCCAGTTGTGCTGGTGCGCCTACGTCGTACAGAAGACGAGATCAAGGTCCCGTTAAATCGCCTGCGTCCGCGCCAAGCACGACTGCTATATATCCCTCTCCTTTCACGCAAGCTGAGCTACTCGGCTGTGTACTTCAAGAACCCGTTTAGACCCGTGCCGTTCGGCTCACCCAATCTCGTACGACTTTGTCCTGAGCTCACGACTGGTCTCCAGTTATATCAGCTAGTGTGGGAGCGTGTAAAGCAGTACGTAGGACCCGATGCAGTGCCTCCAACGGCGTGGGCAGACAAAGAGGTGGGCAATCCGGACACGTTGGTAGCAAACCATATCGATGGTGTGTTCACTGGTCTCAATGACGTGTCTGCAACCTTCAGTTCGAAGTGCGGGTTCTTACTGCGCCGAGTTGAAAACAAGGGGCTTACGGACTCGCGATCTTCATGGCTGGTGCGCAGCTTTGGCTACACGATTCCTTGCACGTCGGAACCACTCGACATTCTAGAAGAAGAAGCCATTGCTATCGACTGGGACTTGAGCGTGTTCCAAGACCGCGAGACGATGGATAAAATGAAGCACGTGGAAAGTCACACAAGTGTGGCACGCAACGAAGCCATTGACAAGGGCCCTGTGCCACTTAAACATTGCTTAGATGCATTCACAAACGAGGAGAAAATCAACGAGGGTTACTGCTCAAGCTGCAAACAGCACCAAGAAATGACAAAGAGGCTAGAGATCTGGCGTCTACCGCCGGTGATGGTCGTGCACCTAAAGCGCTTCCAGTACACACAGACCTATCGCCGGAAACTGACGTCACTTGTGGAGTTTCCGATTCAAGACCTGGATTTTTCATCCTGTGTGGCGCCTCATATTGAAATCCCAGAAAAGTATCCGATGAAAAAGCCTAAGGCTGGATCAAGCGTAACAGCGTCCGCACGGAAACTCGTCAAACTTAGATCTCGAGGAGGAAGTACTGCCAGCAATGGTTCGTCAGCTACGGCGGCAACTTCGCAAGCAGTCTCTGTGGACGAGGTGGCAGATACACCCGAAAAGAACGTCGATCATTCTGCAGACGGAAAGACTGATGAAGCTGCCCAAAATGATAAAACTGATGAACATGGAGCATCAGTAGAAGTAGAGCCAACTGAAGTTACTTCTGTCAGCGGTGAAGGGAGTCTTCACCTGACGCGAAAGCAAGCAGCGACACGACTACAGATACTGATACGACTTCTATCAGCGCTGGCACCACGAATAGCCAACGTGCAGCAGCGGCCGCTGCCGCCGTTCGCAATCGCGTGAGGCGTGGATACACAAACTCTAACCTGGATCAGTCGCGTTGTCTGGAGACCAAGTACAATTTATACGGTGTTGTGAACCACCAAGGTGCTCTTGGTGGTGGTCATTACACTGCTTACGCCAAGAACTTCGTAGATGATCAATGGTATTATTACGACGACGAGCGTGTCCGTGTCGTGGAGGAGCAACAGGTCGTGAGTCCATCGGCCTACTTGCTATTTTATCTACGGTCAGACATGCAAGGCGTTTTGGTGAAGGACCTCTTCCCGAAGAACATGAAGGCAGGCAAGATCACAGATGAGGACATCGAACGTTTCGTCGAGGAGGGTGACGAGCGCCGCTGCAATATCATGTAAAACGCAAGCTGCGGACTTCTTTTCGTTCGCTGTATTATCTTTTTGCGTCGTGTCTGTGGTGATGATGGCAGTGACAATCAAGAAGAAGTGATCACTACAGTAAAAGGAAGCCCCCAATATTATAGACATTGTCCTCGCTTGTCTGCTGTTTTGCGTGCTTGGTCACTCGCAGGGAGTGTAGGCGCCAACAATTTCCTTGAGTTGGAGCCGCTTGACGAACGACACGATCTGCTCGGGCTCCCCGCAGCGAAAGCGTGCGCACAGCTTTAGACTAAGGCTGTCGAAGACGAACTCTCCCATGAAAATTGGCTCGTCATCGTGAGCATTGCTGTAGTCCCTGCCCTCAGCGTAGAACAGCACAGTGCGCTGTTGGTCCGCATCATTACGACGCAAGTTGTCGGATGCCACGCGAAAGTCATGACTTTTAAGGTGTTGAGCTAGCACATGCGAGTCCGGTATACGCGAGACCCGGCAGTTGAATCCTCCGCCATCAACCAATTCATCCCAGTGCTCTTCGAAGTCACGGAGCGAAAGCGTCGGAGTGCTGCTGCTTTGTGTTTCCCAAGCTATTGTCCGTGGCGTCCTCTTTGATCCAGATACAATTTCCCAGACAGCCTCTCCAGTAAGTGAATGTACAAGGTAGGCTCTGCCTGACTCCTCGTGCCAATGTCGCACCCATGCACCCGTTCCAGAGCTGTTAGCACTTTCAACGACATCCCTTGCCGTGGCGATGGTACTGGCCCGACGATACTTTTCACCACCTTGTTGAACATCTTCGGCATCTACAATTGGTAAATGGGCCTCGTGCGGATTTGAGTGCAGACGATCACGTTCAAGGCGTCGCTGTCGATGCGCCAACCTTTTATTGCGTCTTTCGGCTGGTGTCATATCCGCATCTCCGCTAGATGACGAATAATCTGAAGTGTCGGAGGAATTGCTTTCTGCATCACTGTCGTCACTATCCTCGTCGCTATTGGAGCTGCCATCATCGTCACTGCTATCGACATCGTCGTCGCTGTCTTCCCATCGGAGTTGAGGTGGAAACAGTGGGTCTGTTCCGGGAATTCCGCGGTGATGAAGTGCGTGCAAGGCTGTCCCGCACCGGGCAGCCACAAGAATTAGTAATGGTGTCCACAAGTCGAGAACGAGTTGCACCAGCGCAATGCAGGCTAGTAGTATTGAAACACCTCGGCCACCTATGACTAGACCGCTGCGCAGTGCTGCGTAGAAGACGAGTAGTAAATAACCCCCAGCCAGTGCATCCAGCGCTTTAGCACGCTCGACCCGACGCAACCATGGCCGATTGTAAGCCAACACAGGCTCCTGCGGAAGCTGCATCTGTACACCGTCTACCTCAAGAATCCTTCTGTTGTCATGGCGCGTACGTAGACCGTATAGCTCGAGGCAGGCGTTATAGTTGATGCGATGAGACACGGTGAGGAACGTCAGCAACGTTGTTGCAGCCTTGATCAATAGCATGATGTGGAGCGGGACTCCTACCGGGTGTTCACGGAACTGAGTCCGACCCGAATACCAAATGGTTGCTACTAGCCCCAGCACGAGAAAGAGCACACCACAAACTACATGAATCCACGCAAGTACCAGCACGCGATGCAGAACTTCTAGACTGAGCTGTGCGCGCTTTGGTAGGGTGCGTCTAGGAAAGAAGTGCTTCATCTTGTCCCAGAGTCGAAAGTTCGGTGGTTGTATGGACAGTGGTTTACACTGGCTTAAGTCGTCGTCGTCAATCGGAGGCTCGGTGTCCACGAGATCAAAGTAGCTGGAGAAAATAAGGCCAATCTTTGCGAATGCGCACAGTGTGATCCAAATGTCTGTGAAGCTCTTGGCACTTTCCAGAAAGTAGCCATTAAAAGATCCCTCCTCGGGGCGCATCAGCCAGATAAAATCGACGGCGGTGGCCAACGCAAGCCCCGATATATACAAGCGATGGTGACGATGCTGGAGGTACTCGACGGCATCATTTTCTGTAGCGACAGGCAGTAATATGAGAGCGACTGCCAACGGAACATTGTAGCGTGGAGCTGGAGTGCCCGATTCCGACAGCATCCCCGCTAGCATCAGCACGAATGCGAAGGTCTGCTGCAGCGTCATATGACCAATCGAGCGTCTCGCGCTGCGTAATATGCTGGACACCGCCTTGCCCTCGTTTAGATAGAAGTTTAGTTTGCCCCGCAGAGACTGCGGGGCTGGACTCGGGTCTTGTGCTTGTGTTTGTGCTTGGGTTCCCCAGTCTGCTCCGTAGCTGCTTCAGTCGGGAGATACTTCCTCGCTGACCCTATCAGCTTGGGACCTTCGTCCATTGGAGCTGTAGGAAGCTCAGCATTCGCGATATCGGTCAGATCTGGTACAATGAGATTTCGTGGAGTGGTTTGCCTGGACCGCCGACCTGACGACTTGGCGGAGAGTTGAGGCGCTTGTGCATGACGTCGGAACTTGAAGATACTTGTCTCTTGCTGTGATGGAGACGCATTCGAGCCCCATTGCGCGTCCTGCGTGGCATTATCCACCTGCTGCTCCATGTTTTTCCAGCGATCTCCGCTGCAGATAGTGTAGCCATGTCAAGTTTATAACGGTTGAACATGTACGTCGTTTCAAGTTCCAAAATAAACAGTGCCCTAACTATCTTAAAATACCTGCTACATCTCGTAATATATGGTGCGTTCAATTGGCCAATCAACAATTTTGGTCACTGCCCGTTTCTCGCCAGTGTTCAAATAAAGGCCCGCGAAAGTCGCCGCTACCGCCTTCATCCATCCACTGCGCAGCCCACATCCACTTCAATGGTAATTCCACGCGTACCACGTTCTCCATTGTCTTAGCGTCCTCTACATACAGCTCTCACCCTTTACTTCGCTCTACACTCCTCATAAAACCACTATGACGAACTTTACTAACCGCCTGTTGACACATTGCTTGAAACTTAGTTAACTCGTGAGAATTTACCGCCCCAAGTGGCTCAGCGCGTGGCCCGAGAGATCCGCAAACTGGTCCTGCAGCCTCTGGATGGAATCCGGTACCTACCGCAGGACGAGGAGCAACTCTGTGAGATTCACGCTGAAATTCGTGGCCCGGAGGACACTCCTTACGACGGAGGCTACTTCACAGTTAAGTTGACGCTCACTGAGAGCTTCCCGCAGCAACCTCCACGCGGTGTGTTCCTGACCAAGATCTTCCACCCGAATGTGTCTCAACCTGCTGGAGAGATCTGCGTCAACACGCTGAAAAAGGACTGGAACCCGACTCTAGGCCTCGCTCATGTGCTGCAAGTGGTGCGTTGTCTGCTCATCGTACCGTTCCCAGAGTCGTCACTGAACGACGAAGCTGGGAAGCTCTTCCTCGAGAGTTATGCCGAGTATGCACGACGTGCGAAGCTTTGGACGAGTATTCATGCTCCGAAACAATCGGCGGTTACCAGTGAGGAACCTGGAGACACAAGTGGCGAAGAAGAGAAACACGTCAAAGTTGGCAAAGATGAACAGAGCAATGACCACAAGCTCAAACGGCCTGCTGAAAGATCGACTGGATCTAATGCAAGCCAGGACGCGGTGCTGTCAACGCCGGTAAAGAAGAAGACGAAAACAAGCGCCGAAGCAGAGGCATCTCTCAAGAAAAAGAAGGCCCTCAAAAGAAAGCCATCAAGCGATTGTAGAGAAGTACGTCTCGACCACCTGCACGCTGATATCTCCTCCTACAGAGCCCCAGTGGGCTCGTTCAATTGCTACTTCTACTGGAGCCTCTAGGCTCGAAGAACTGGACGATCTTAACGAACATTTTGGCCACGTAACCTAATCTAAGCTGCTTGTGCAGCATTCACACAATGTTGTTGATGAAGTGTTGGCTTTGTCTAGCGAACGGAGTGATTCATCCATCATGTCGTTGACGAGGCAGAGTTACTATCACCGCGACGCGAAGGTGGCGGGCGAGGCGTGAATGGACGAATAGCCCCTGGTACAGTGCTAGAATTCGCATCACTTAATGTTCTCCCTGCAGCAGGCACCGCAGCTTTTCCTCGGGGCGATGTCACCACGAGGTCGTCGATGTTCGCTTTGCTAACAAGCTGATTACTGAAGGCATGCATACGCTCTCCGCTCTGTCGGAGCTCGTTGTGTTGATTTTCAAGAACCCGATGTGCGTCGGCAAGCTGCTTTCGTTCACGAGAGTCAAGATTCCGTGCTCGATCCTTCTCTTGGGAGTACGCGTCACGAACAGAATCCCCAAAGCTCTGTAATTCCACTAGTGCATCGCCAAATGTGCTTGGGTCGACCAGACGTCGTCGACGTGCAGGGACAACTCCATCAGCCGGGCGCAAAACTTCTTGCTCATTTAAAGCGCGTTGCTTACCGCTGGTCAGTCGCATTTGGACACGTAGACGTGGTGTGTTGGCCTGTAGCTGGTGACGTGCCAAAAAGCCCCGATCAGCGGTGAGTGGCACATCTCGTATGTATATCGTTCCCGAGTTTCAACATGAGCCGCTGATTTCGAGCTGCCATCACCAATATTGTTGGTGCCAACTGCATTTACTTTCTTGGTGGCAGGTAAAATGGAAAAAGCAGAGTTTCGGTACTGCTTTTGGTGAAGGTGTGGGAGTAGCTGTGCACTTGATTCTGTAGTCTCTTGTCCACCCGTTGCCAAGAGCTCCCCACTTCCTTGTTCGCTTATAACTAGCGTCTCCCCAAAGTCGTCGTCTTGGTCGTCGTGCCACGTTCGGACAGCTTGTCGTGTCCGCTCCACGCGCTCGGCTCTTATCATTCTGTTGCGCATAGCTGGGAATTCTGCGAGTTCAGCGATACGCTTCGGTGAATCTTGATCCACTGTCACCCAGTGCTCACAACTTAGTTCTGCCGGAACAAACCCCAGGATCCAGGAGTGGCAAGTGCGCAAAATCTCTCGCTTCAGTTCACCACTGGAAATGTCCTTACGGGAGCGTGGGAAGGCTTCATAGAGAGCCACAAACAATATTTGCGCCATCACATCCGGCAGTTGGTCAAAGAATCCGGTATCCCGACTCGCTTTTTCATCTGCAGTCGAACAAAGAGAGCCGTGAAGCTGTCCGCTATACGTTGATAGAATTTGGCCTCAAGATGCGGCTGCCGGCCTGGCTGCAAGCAGTGCGCAGTGATGTACCAGAACATGTCTTTGAGCAACGCATCCACTTCACGTGACTCACTAAAAGTGTTTGGAACTGAATTCGCTTCTTAGTGGAAGCGAAGCGGGTGTGGCGCAACACTTTATTGCAGATTTGTGGTAGCTCCACGATACGCGGAACCTCTGTAGCCTTGTGTTGGCTGAAGCGAACGGTGACGACATCCGCTGCCTGAATAGAGTTCTTGGTGCGCACGACGAGGATAGTTCTGTGAGCTGCTCTTTGTAGCATCGTGCGGATCCGTTTACTTCGCTGTTGCTTTTCAGCCATCTTGTCAATGATTTGAAAAACTTCATTAGCTCCCTCGGCTGGACGTATATCTTCGTTTCCTGTACTCTTGGCGTGATTTCTTGACAGGCTCATCAAATGCTCGACTTCAGTAATGAAAGACTTTTGTGTTGACCAGCTGCCATTGCATTTGATCCAGCAGTATGATTGACCGCGGTGCCTTGCGATTCAGGGGACTTCGGAGGATACTCTTGCATAGCTCAAGGAACCTTGGTCAACGTTGCGCAGCAGTAATGTCGTCTTGAATAAAGCATTTGAAACGTGCTCCATCACTGTAAATAGGCTCGTCAAACTTGGTGTGAAACGACAATCCATCGGACAGACTGCACACACGACAACACACACACCAGAATCTCAACCATGGTTGATACGAAGTAGTCGATTTAGACTTGAAAAACAATCTCCTCCGCATGAAAAAGCAAGCTTTCGAATCATAGTTGCACGCCCTAATATGAGCTGCTGGAGTAATGTACTGGCGCACCAGAACTATTGCGCCGGCACCGAAGGACGGCGTTTTAGCACAGCCTGCTCCACGGTAAACTCGCCGAATTGTCGTGTCAGTCTCCGCATGTAAACCTCTAAGAGACTGTGCACATCGCGCATCACGAGCTTAATGACAACCTCATCCAAGAATATTGCTGCATACAAACAAGGATTAGTTTCATGGGTTTCTCAGCTTCAAAAAAGATTATCACGGCAACATAAAAGAAAATATACCGAGATCCTCCAGCTTCTTCAGTATATCGGAATCCAGCTGCGGGTTCTCAAAAGCCGCTTTAGGATCGTTCACTTGCTCTTGGGTGCCGTCAGCTTCAGGTCGTAGACCGAGAAGATTTTCTGTGTATATCTTAAGTAGTCAGCTCAAATGATTGTATCTAAGAGAATAAAGTTTTCATGTACCGATGCTCCGCGTGGAATTGAAGAACATGCAGAGTACTGCGGCATATTCATCCAGCTCATCAAGTGACCTGAAAGACAAACAGGAGTAAAGTGAATCATACAGTCGTTTGACAGTGGTAGTCTTAGTATAACACCTACACAGTAATGGATGGTGCAGCTCCAACACGTTCAACCGCGGCAATGGCCTGCTTCTTGACCATTCTTCCAAACCCAAAGGCTAGGTTTGTCAGCTTTCCGATGCCAGAAGAAGGCGCGTCAGCACTTCCCTCCTCGGTCTACATAAGTCACACATTAAACAAAATCCATCGTTGAGAAACCGAATCCATCTCCCTCTTCTGCATACCACAACTCACAATTACGCCGCTTGAACTCCGACTGAGTTGAGCTGTCACCTTATCCTGGGGCAGAAACGGGAATGACCGTGTGAGATGCACACGCTCTAGTCTGGCAAACTCCAGTAGCGAATCCAGCTCTTTCATGAACGCAGTCTTGGCTTTCTCCGACGACAACGGGAGTGCATGCTACAAGACCACACAACAGTCCCGTTCAGACTCTCTTTTGTAGCAATATCAGCTACAACATTGAGGTCCTTACACTGGTCTTCTCCAGCCCTTGTTTCAGTTGGTGGAACACCTCAATCTTCAACGGAACTCCTGCCAACTTGACTCGATCTTGTTGCCAGATCTCCTTGGGCACAAAGAGCTTGGGAGAGAAAAGAGCCCCCACTTGGATGGATTTCTCAATGAGCTGCATCAAATGGAAGCAGCCGAAAGGCTTGGGCACCGTAACTTCATGGTAGCGAGTCTGTAGCAGCAACAACAGTCAAGAATGGTTAAATTCATCAACTATGGCCAATTTTACACGTAAAGGCACAAAGAAACCAGAATTTTAAGCTACAGACGTTAGTGGACAGTGTCGGCATCTGCTCCATCATCTCCTTGGACAAGCAGCGGCGTGGAGCTGAAGGAAGCAGCGAAAGTTTTTCGCTACAAGCGTAAGACGCATCCAATCTTTAGCTAATTTTTAGCATGAGTCTTAAAAAGAGGGTAAAACCTACCTGGAAGCAACAAAATTGGAGTGGGTGGAGGCCACTGCATCTGCAGAGAAGACCTCCACTTCTTCCTCCTCCTCCTCTTCCTCTTCGTCCTCTACGACGTCGTCAACCTGCGGGGGTTTCTCGTCATGCTCTGCTGTCTCCATTGCTACGGGATCCGATTTTACGATTCTGTAGTGTATTATTTCAGGGTTACACTCTAAAAGAGGTTACAAGTTGAAGCTGATGGTTGTCATTGACACCTTGCTTGCCAATCTGTTAACTATTGCCTCTGCCTTCCACCGGAGCTGCTTCCAGTTTTCGCTGCAGTAAATCAGCAACATTGATGTCGCCCTCTTTGATCGCAGCCGTGCGGCTTTAAAGGAATGCAGAATTTGTTCAAAGGCACCTCCTGCACAGTTCTTGCAGACAACCAATCCGCCATCGAAATGACTTGACCAGCAGCACCTTTTGACGCCGTTTGCACCTTTATTCGCTAACAGATATTGCACAATTTCGAGATGACGCACTCGGCATCGGATCCGTCGCACCTGCAGCGTTACCTTCGCTATGAATTACCTTGAGGAACGCTTACAAGGTCGAGGTGGCCCCATGCGGCAGCGCCTGACGATGATACTTCCGTTTGTGACGATGTTCATCAAGGACCCGCACTACAGCCCTATGGCTGAACAGAGCGGCGTGGTCCACCGCTGCTGTCGTACAACCTTCGGCGCGATTTTCGTGACACCACCGCACGACCGCGAGATTCCCATGTGAAGCAGCTCTATCCATCGCTTCGGATTGAGATATCCGTCGTATATAGCTCCGGGCAATAAAATTGGTTTGCTCTCTAAGATCACGGTGCGCAAGAGGCTTCATGGATCTCGATTGTTCATATTCAAGTTGATCCATTGTATGCCAAAAAAACATTCCTACATTCCATGCCTTCACGTATCATTTTATAGTCCGTCAGTCACTCTTCTGAACGAGTCGATAGATGATGACATGAGAAGCCGCCACAAATCGTCTTCTGCAGGTCCATCTCGCACACTGGGGGACGTTGTTTCGGTAGCAAACAGTGGGTTCTGCTGCTTCTGCTGCGTACCTTGAGGACTGTTTCCTGCTGGTCTTCTCGGTACGATCGGTCCCGCGGGCGCGCCAACTCTTTTTCTTTGCTCTTCCAATTTCTCTCTTTCATCCAGAATTAACTGCAGTTTCTCCTGCTGGGAAGTGACTCCGTCAATAGCGCTACGCACGCGATCCACTGACGAAGCGACCAGCAAGTTCCAGATACTGTCATCTTCTCCATCCATTGTCTGATCACTGAACAAGGGGTTGCTGCCGCGTGCCCACGCTGTTGTCGGGTTTCCTCCAGTCGACGAGGACGCTAACAACGATGCCAGAAAACTCGACGTAGATGTTGTCGCTGCTGTCAACAGGTTTGGCGCAGTTGTCGTACCAGCAGCAACAGCGGGGGCTGCGACATCAGCACTCACCATCGTTGTAGCCGGATTCTTCTCGACACCCGTGCACGATGAAGACACGAGGAAAAACAACGCCGACTTAACCATATCGTCTGAGAATATGGGGACCGGCACTGCATCTGTGTCTGCGCCTCCATTATCCTGAGCTGCAGATTCATTTCCTCCAGTTTTACTCAAATAACTAATTGGGTCAGGAAGCTCCGAACTGGCCGGTAGCAGCCCGCTGCCTTCCACAAACTTTGCCAGAGACAAGGTCGTCTCAGGGTCATTGGTAAAGAGCGGATTCTTGGTCTTGGTCTTCTGTTGCTCCTGTTGCTTCAGTCTTTTAGTCGCTTCATCAGTTTCTGCCTCTGGTTCTCTGCTTCGTTTGGTTCTTTTGCCCTCTAGAGGAGGCACTTGTAATCGAACAGTAAGAGACAAATTGCCCTTCAGGTTAGACGCATTAGGTACCGTCCCCGCGGCCTTATTTAAGGCATGATGCCCATTTTGCCTAGTCTTGGCGCTCTTTTAGGCTTCCTCTCGATTTTATTTAGGCATTCAGGACATCCCCGACGGAAATTCGGGTGGAAATATTCCTCCCGTGCCTCGTTTTCCTCGCAGTCGCGACGTTTGAAATTGTGGTCCACAAGTTGCTGACGGAAGGCGCTGAGACGGCCGCGGAAGTAGCGCGGGAGGACCTCAGCGTCCAACGCAGCGCTGTCGTGGATGGAGAAGGAGCTCCCGTCGGTGTCCCAGCCGATAATCACCGAGCTCTCGTGGTCCAAAATGCGGTAGAGCTTCCGCACGAAACCCGTCGGGATTCCTGCTGCCATAATGCGATTTTGCGTTTTTCGGCTCCGTAAAATACTGAAAAGAAGGTTGTGATTGGCTAACACAACAAATGTAGCCAAATGCCCTATGCGCCCTGTCCTGACCAGCGCATTTGTTGTGTGTCGCGAATGCTTTTCCTCGCATGACATTGCCTCACTCCCACACGTTCTCAACCTGGTGGATGAATATCTAAACACATTTTCTCGGCAATGGCCGGAGGTAAAAGCTTGCAAATTCGGGTTTTCAACAAGAGCACTCGATTATCTTTCAGCTCGCGATCCGACTCTCAAATGGCTCCATGCCAATCGAATCTCGTTCAGCAGTATACCCAAGCCGATGGACTATGCTGCTTCCAGCGGCCACCTCGAAATTGTACAGTGGCTTCACGAGAATCGGGCTGAAGAATGCACTCGGTTTGCGATGAATCTAGCTGCTGCTAATGGGCACCTAGGGTGGTACAATTCCTCCACGACAGCCGCGCCGAAGGATGTACCCAATATGCTATGGACCAAGCTGCGGCTAATGGCCAACTCGAGGCGGTGCAGTTCCTGCACGAAAACCGATACGAAGGCTGCACCGAGTATGCGGTCCAAGGAGCTGCTATGAGTGGACATTTGGAAATGGTGCAATGGCTCTATGCGAATCGATGTGAAGGTCGCGTTGGTTGGTATGTGTGCCGCTGCCAAGGAGGGGCAAATTGAAGTGGTGGGGTGGCTGTATCCGATGGTTCGAGAGCAACGTCGGGGTGTTTCACGCATAAAGGAGGCGATTCACATTGCCCTGAAAGCAGGGCATCCTGCTCTAGCAGAGCTTCTGCAACGAAAGATGAAGCGACAACGACTGAGCTAAGATGTAGCTGCGGCACTGGGGTATATCGGTTGCATCTGGAACCCCACCATCTATATCTCAAACAAGCCATGTCGCCAACGCATCGAAACAGGCATGAAAGATATCACCATTGAACCTTTCGCCAACATCTGCAAGGGCTGCTCATTGTTGTGGTGTGCTGTGGTAACGTATATTATTCAAAATGGGATGCTTTAAATTGGTGGAGGTTGTATTTGACCGCTCGTGAATTACGCAGGCAATTCTCGCGTCGAGGCCATTCAAATTGTTGTGGTGGCGGAATTCCAGCAACAAAAGTTAAAGCAAACGAACGATTACAGCGGTGATTTTCAAATTTCCCACGAACCCGGAATTTTTCCAGGCAAGTAAGATAGATAGATTGCCATTACCTCCGCCTTTCCTCTGCTCCATGACTCGCGTCCTAATGTATGGTTGCCCGAACGGGTTCTCTCCACCAAGTCATCATGTAGCCGAAATTCTTAGTTGATCTCGAGTCATACAGGATGTCTGCGAACAACCAACTTCTCAACTTTGTCACCACATTATCAACCGGTGGATTCCGCTTCCTTCGTCTGAACAAGCAAAAATATAAGCACGACAGTCATCAAATCCACGTCAAAGACCAAACTCACCTCCCCTGAACTCTCGCCCAGCACCTGCAACAGCTGCTCCACGTCATCCACATTATTGACGTACAGGTGCGCATTGCTCGGCTTCTTGCCCACAGTGCACGTAAATACGTGATGGAGCGGGCCCTCGTCACCAGCAGCCATCATTTCCTCCAGAGTGCTGCCAACACGTCCATGGACACTCTCTTCTGTGCGCTCTGCGTAGTAGTCGTAAATTGCCTTGAACATACTCTCGTCCGTTGTGTCGTCACCAATACAGAAAATGAAGTCCGGGTGACCGCGGTTAATACTTGCGTCTTGCGTCAGGATCTGCCGTGCAACCACGCCCTTGTTCAAACCCTCTGGCACGATCTCAAGCAGTCCTTTCTTGCGAATAATATTAACTGGCAAGTCACGAATGACTTCTTCCAAGTCGTTTTGCAAAGAGTTGGCTTGCAAGAGACCCCACTCCGGGTCAGTCGAGCGGAAGTTCCAAGCAATACTTTGCCTCGCATACCGTAGCACACTGCCATTTGTACGTGTGCAGTACACCTTCAGGATCGGATCCACCGCATCACGCACCGGTGCCCAGTCAAACTTGAAACTGTGCTGGTGCCAGTGGCGGTCCGTTGTCGAGGCGCTCTCATCCATATTAACGTCTGGGCTATCGATATTAATTGACTGTGCCCACGAGTAAAGCGCACCATTGTCAGAAACCAATCCGAGGCCACGAATGTGGCCGAGCGCAGAGGTCAGATTGGACTGACTCACACCGCTCACCACAAACACAGTATTGCGCGGGTCTTGGGTCAAAAGTGTTAAAGCCTTCATCATACGGGGGAAGGCCGCTTGCCTGTAACCGCCGTAAAATCTTTCTTCACGTACATAGCAATGTTCTCGCGGCGGATGATAGTGCCGCCATAGTCCAGCAAGAACACACGACGCGAGGACTGCATGTACGCTTCCATAACTCGATCGATATGCAATTGCTTGAAATCCGACCGATCTCCCACACGTAGCACATGGGACCGACCAATTTCCATATCCATGTATTCCATGTTTGTGTACTCTTCATCCTCCTTGTTGTCCGTCGCTTCGTGAAGCACAGATAAAACCTGTTTCGTCCAGTTTGCAGCCGGTTGACTAGTAATGTACGGCAAGTCCCGTGCGCGGCGACCTAACCGCTCTTCGTCACTCATTGTCAGCGCGTGGTCGAGAGAATTTACTAGCCCGGTAATGTTCCATGGGTTCACGCGCACTGCTCCATTCAAAACGCAGCAACATGCCGAGAATTCGCTTAAAATGACCACACCTGGGCGGGAGGACGGGCTCATACCCTTGGTAAATACAAACTCTAAAGGTTTCAGGTTCAATCCTTCGCGGATAGATGTCACCATCAGGATGTCACTGGCCAGCCAAAGCGCTACGCGATCCTCTATCGACAACGGGGATGACGACTCCTCATAGTCGATGCATCCGGGGCCATGAACCTTCGTAATCCGCTCTACGAGCTTGCGGATTTCGTTGCTGCTGTAGTTTTGATCACCCAGCCTTGTTTCTGTCAGAGTCGCACGTTCCACAAACACGAGCTTATCTTTCCAGGATGGACAATTGCTAAAAAACTGTTCAAACGCCAGCAACTTAAGTGGAATGCCACTCAGTCGTTGGCAAACGTCCACTCCTGTAATCAGAACCTTGCCAGCATGCTTCTCACGAAGCTTCCGTGCCGCCTCCTGCACTTCTGGCTTCTCATACATCTTGCGAATCAGTGTAGTTTCAATACCCACATGACTAATCGTAATGATCACGTTGCGACCGCGATAGTCAACGCCCAGGTTTCCGCCGCGTCGAGACTGGTAAGTGAGTCCCAAGAACCGTTTGCACGCGTTAAGGAAGTGTCGCGCGTGGTCGAAAGAATGGAAACCCACGATGTCAGCATCCAACACGCCCTCCAGCAGCTGCGTGCCGTGAGAAAGCTCACGGAACACCTCCGAGGTAGGGAACGGCACGTGCAGGAAGAAAACCATCTTAGGCCGTTTGCGGAACTCCAGCTTGCAATAGTTGGCGAGATATGATGGGAACAACAGCAGATGATAATCGTGAACCCATACAGTATCGTTCTCCCCACATAATTCACCCACTCTCGTGGCCAGCAACCTGTTCACCGTCTGGTACGCGTCCCACCACTCACCATTGTTACGCTCCTCCTTCCATTCAATAACCTCTGCACGATCCCAAATGGCGTAATAGATGTCCAAGATATCAACGTTGTGGAACATGGGCCACAGTTTGCTCTTGCAGTAACCGCCGTGGTGGTTAGCGGCCAACTGTCGGTCAATGAACACCGGGATACAATTCATCTCTGCTAGAATTTTCGTGATCTCATTCTTGTCCTCCACCGACAGCTCCTCCTGATCGCTGCGTGCATGGTAGGTGACACAACCCACCCACGTCGTATTCATAGACTCCGCAATGCTGTTCTCACTACGAGATATGAGACTATCACGATTCCATTTGGCCGTCCACGATCCGTCCTCAGACGACTTAGTTAGCTTCACTGGCAAGTGGTAGCAAACCAGAAACAACATTGCATTCGGTGACGGATGGTAACTTGACGGCAAATAGCGCTTGTATCTCGACTGCAGCTTGGCGTTCTGTCGGAATCTCTGCGATGGAGACCCCGCCAGACTCCGAGGTGAACTCACTTCATCCTTGTTATCCTCCACACTCAACTGGACACTTGGGGCGGATTCTGTCTTGGATTCTTCGTCCTTCTGAGCGTCACTCAAGTCCTCGCTGGCTCTGGGCGTCATAGGGGCTCCACTTTCCGTCGTTCATAGATCAGCGACCGCTCCTTGCGCTCTCCGGTGGGTACCAACTCCATGTCTTTATTATAGTCTCCGTACTCTTCCACTACCGTCATCTCCCGTCCTTCAGGCACCAACACGCGCTCGCACTCGATCTGCTCCCAGGAACTGAAGACTCCGCCTGAAAACAAAGCGTACATATATTGGTGCGGCACTCCACGGGGCAGAATCATGGGCTTGACAGTCGTCCAGTATGGATAATCCTCTGGTGTCGTCACTAGTGTCATGCTCTCGTTCGGGTTGAAGTGGCCCATAACGAAGCTTGAGCCTGAGCAATGCACAGTTTCTCCCAAACGACTCTCCGCCTTCACCTTCAAGTGCACGCGAGTGTAGGTGCCAGTATTGACGTCGCCATCCTGAGACGAGGATGTGGAACGCCAACTAGCGAGATGAGGGAGTCCGTCAGATGTACCAGGTGGTCCAGTGGGTGAAGTGGGGAGACCCAGACTACCCTGTGGGTCACCGCTTAGGTCCATGGGTGTGCCATCGCCTTTAGCTTGAGCGTCGTTGGGTCCTCGGCCGCGCTTCTCTGGGCGGAAGGACGTCGGCAGAGGCGGCCGCTTGCCATCTCCAGACAAACTGGACGGCCACGTCATGGCATTGGCCAGAGAGAAGTCGTCGGACGGAGGCTCCGCCATGGATAGAGCGAGGGGACGCCACAAGAAGGGAGGAAGCGAGGCGACCTGCTGCGAATATGGGGATTTGTATGGGTGTGACTTTGGTTCGGATAAATTTAAGGCTGCTGCTTTCAACCAATGAGGAGCTGTTAACTCCGACTTTCGACGAATTGTAATGCGTGATGGGCAAATCGAAGTTCCAATTGGTGGAAAGTAAACATGCGACAAGGTGTTTAGCGCGTGTGGTCCACCTGAAGTCCAGCGCCCAATCATTGGCCGGAGCTGCTCGTTTGACTTCACAAAGCGATTGACTGGACGAGGCTTCAGTGTATCACTTCGACCAGCTCAGTCTACAGGAATCTGTCCACCCACCATGGCGTCTGACGAAGCGAAGCCCGTGCTTACGAAGGAGGAGAAGGCTGCTAAGAAGGCCGCCAAGCTGGCCAAGAAGATGGCCAAGGAACAGGCTGCAGCTGCCGACTCTGACGTCAAGAAGGAGAAGAAGGCCAAGAAGGAGAAGAAAGAGAAGAAGGAGAAAAAGGAAAAGAAGAGCAAGAAACGCAGTCGCGATGAGGAGGACGACGCAACTCCAGAGACTTCGGAAGAGAGCGAAGTGGAAGCTCCGGCCGCCAAGAAGGCCAAGAGCGAGAACGCCACCAATGTCGGCGGCCAGGAGAACCCTCCGCTCGAGAACTTCCGCATCTGTGCTGAGACCAAGTCAAACCTCAACAAGCGCGGTATTCACACGCTATTCCCTATCCAGGCGATGACTTTTGACAAAATTTTGGACGGAAAAGACCTCATGGGTCGCGCTCGTACCGGTATGGGCAAGACTTTGGCATTTGCTCTGCCTGTGATTGAGAAACTGATGCAAGACCAACGCCCACGCTCTCGTGGACGTGCTCCTCGTGTGGTGTGCATGGCGCCGACGCGTGAATTAGCCAAGCAGGTGGCTTCCGAGTTTGAATCGACTGCTCCATCGCTAGCAACGGTGTGCATTTACGGTGGCGCGTCATACCAGTCTCAGAACAATTCGTTCCGTAGCGGTGTGGATATCCTTGTGGGTACGACTGGCCGTGTCATCGACCACATTGACCGCGGCAACCTTCGTCTCCACAATTGCGAATTCTTGATTCTGGATGAAGCGGATACGATGCTCGAGATGGGTTTCCGTGAGGACGTGCAGAAGGTGTTTGCTGCGATGGAGCAGGTCAAGAACGAAAAGACTGGTAAACGCCAGACGCTGTTGTTCTCTGCTACGATCCCGAAGTGGGTGACGGATGTCGCTGACAAGTACATGGCAAAGGACCGCGAATACGTCAACTTGGTTAAGGGCTCTGACGACCAGGCCTCCACAGATGTTCAGCACATTGCCATCCCGTGCCACTGGCAGGGTCGCCCGACGCTGCTTGCTAACCTGCTTGGTGTGTATGCGAAGAAGGACTCCCGAACGATTATTTTTGCTGAGACGAAGAAGGACTGCAATGAGCTGGCTGTACACCCTGAGATTAAGACGGACTGCCAGGTGCTGCACGGTGACATTGCGCAGGAACAGCGTGAGACGACCATGAAGGCGTTCCGCGAGGGCCGCCTACGTCTGCTGATTGCCACAGATGTTGCTGCCCGTGGTCTTGATATGAATGTGGACCTCGTGATCAACTCGGAGCCGCCGCGCAAGATGTCCGGTATGGCCGATGTGGATACGTACGTTCATCGTTCCGGTCGTACTGGCCGTGCTGGCAAGAAGGGTATCTGTATCACACTGTACACGAACCGCCAGCAAGACCACTTGACTCAAATCGAGCGCAAGATCGGTAACAAGTTTATCATGAAGGGCCCGCCTGCTCAGGAAGACCTGATCAAAGCCTCGGCAGCCAAGGCGTTGAAGGAGATTGAAAATGTGGACCCTTCGATGGTGGAGATCTTTACTGAGCAGGCTAGCGAGCTGCTGGAGCAGATGGAAGCGAAGAAGTGCCTGGCCGCGGCTTTGGCCTGCATCACGGGCCACACTAAACCTCCTCGCCGCACGTCGCTCATGTCCGGCGTGCCCGACTACGTGACGGTTCTCTTCTCAAGCTCCAACTTTATCCGTGCGAAGGGGTACGTCTGGAACGCCTTGAACCGGGACATTCCTGAGAACTTTGCCAACGACATCAAGCAGATGACGCTTACCGAGGACTCGATGGGTGCGTGCTTTGACTTGCCTATCGCCGCTCTGGATCACCTGAACAAGCTTATTGAGGATGGCGGCATGACCTGCCCGTACTCGATCCCAAAGACGGTGCCCAAGCTGCAACAGTCCGCCTACCAGATGCGCCAGGCTCAGGGCGGTCGCGGTGGCCGTGGTCGCGGTCGCGGCGGCAGCGGCCGTGGAGGTGGCCGTGGCTACGGCGGTGGTCGCGGACGTCGGTACTAAGTTGCTTAAACAAGCGTCGAAACAACCCTTAAGCCGGCTTAGACCCAAGTGCACGGTGAGAGGTAGTTAGTTATAGTTCCCCAACTCCCTAACGTTAAATATTGTATAGAGGTTTGCCATTTGATTCAAACAGCATACCTATAGAGGATGATCACTGTCGCGTTTGTCTCGGAACGTTGAGTGTCCTGTTGTTTGTCGCGGGTGTCTCTCTTCGCGTGGGGTGGATTCGTTGCTTCATGTTATACGCCTCATCAACGAATTTTGTTCGTGCTTTGTCGCCTAGAGCGCGCGCACGAGCGGGTTCCCTAAAGAACTCCCGACATCCTTGCGCATCGTAAGTCGGATTGGTTGGGATGGTTACAAGATTCACGGGGTGTCAAAAGGTTATCGCGATACATTTCTCTACCTTTACTGATCTTGTCCATATGCAGGCAGAAGTAGAAGATGTTCGTTCGGCGGCTCAGTGCGAACGCTCTTTCACAAGTGGACGCCAATGCTTGTCTGCAACTCGGTGAAAACACGAGTGACTTCCTACCGGTCTTCTTCCGCATCTTGTTCGTGAGGTTAACCCCACGACAGCTCTCTAAAATAGCGTCCTTTGGGCGACTACCTCCGTCCTTACACTGCACATTCGTTGGGTACGTTTTCCATTTACCTTGGGACATCACAGTGGGCAGCAGGGCATCGCCTCTAGCCTCAGGCAGACCGAGTGGTGCCTACTTGACCGCATCTCTCTAATGACGTGCAATAAAAAATACTTATATAGGAGTCGGTGAGTCTTATATAAGGGCTACGATTTATATCAGACTTGAAAGTAGTGCCTCGATTCGATTGGCTGCCACACCGCGAAACGCTGTTGACAATTCTAATGGCTGGCGAGCAGGAACGTACGTGGTCGATTGACTCTTGTCTGCATGCTCTCCCGTTGTCTGTTGACGGTCTTTGCCGCCGTTTGCGATGCATTGCAAACGCAATTCCACGTGTAGCTCTAACTGTATTTACTTTTTTCGTTATTGCATCAATTGGCTAATTGGATGGTGACTTCAGTTGCGAAGAAGGAGGTGGCGGCCACACCCGCCATCATTGAAAAGGAAGAGGAGGAGGAGCACCCGTTGACGACTGGGTGGTCGCTCTGGTGTGTTAATAGCAGTCTCATAACTCTCGACTGGACTGCACTGTTGATATGATGACTGAGACGCTGTTGTGCTGCAATGTTGCAGGTATGACAAGAAAATGCCCAAGAAAATTGACGTCGGGTGAGTTCCTGTTACTGAATGATAATATTTATATGTATTGTATTGAAGTTCATTGTGTTGATATGATTGTGGCTGATAGAACGTACCAGTCGAACTTGCAGAAGATTGCGACGTTCAGCACGGTGGAGGATTTTTGGCGGTGAGTTGAGTGTTTGCAAGTGGTGAGATTCATTGATGCTGATGCATTTTTTATTGTGCTGATATAGCCACTACATCCACGTGAAGCGTCCGTCGCAGCTCAACCGTGACGTGAACCTGTACCTGTTCCGTGACCAGCCCAACTGCGCCCCAATGTGGGAGGCCTTCCCACAGGGTGGCTGCTGGATCCTCAAGATCAAGAAGAAAGCCAATGTGCTGGGTAAGATGTGGCAGGACCTGGTGTTCGCTGCCATCGGCGAGGCCTTCGAGCAACTCGACGTGGTCGGCATTGCCATGGCCATCCGCTCGAAGGAGGACATGCTGTCCGTTTGGAACGCTGACAACTCGGACGATAACACCCGCTTTGCCATTGGGTGCGTACAGATATGATGGATGGCTGCGATTGCAACTGGGTTATGACTGACATGTTGTTGCTGCCCACTTCATTGTCGCTTTCAGTGAGAAGCTGAAGGAGATCCTCATGCTGGACTCCAACACGCTGGTGGAGTACAAGTTCCACGCGAACTCCATCCGGGACATGTCGACGTTCCGCAACGCGAAGCCGTACGTGTTCGCTGCCGCGACGCCTGCTGTGACCAACTAAACACGAGTGTACTCTGGTGGTTCGTTTGGAACTCTTGCCTACAAACAGCAGTAACCTGTTAGTAAGTAGTGCCGCGTGAGGGTCGGCAGCGATCCTAACGCAATAGAAAGTGGAGAAACCTCGCACGAATTGTGCTTGGCATCGATTCTGCACATCTCTGTCGTTCTTGCTCTTTCATATTTGAAACTTTTTGCTTTTTATTACTTGAAAGTATTGTTGGCGTGCCGCCTTACCTATCCAGTCTACTCTAAACAACATCTAAATGCATACCGAAGCCCCACGATTATTCTGCGTACAGCAGATTCTGATGGATCGTGAGGAACTTCAAAATCACGCCGTTAGTCCAGCCAAAGCCGAACTGTGGAAAATATTCGCCACCGGTACCCAGGCCGCCAACCTCAGTTGCATTGTACTTCTCATACATGAGTCCAGTCTGCTTCCATGCCGACAGGCTGGCCTGCGTCCACGTTTGCGATAACATACGCGCCAAACTGTGCGACTCGGTGGTGTTGACTGCTAGCAAGCCCTCGACCACAATATCTTGCTCGGGCGGCCATGCGTTTGGTGAGTCCCATTGCTGTCCCGAGAAGGTAGTTGTAGTTTGTACACCGCCGACCTGGAGCAAACCCGAGTTTTTCAGCGACGTCACCACAGTTTTAAGACGCTCTATGTTGGAAGAATCAAATGCTTTCGCCCATAACGGCGTGTAGTCCGACACGGACACAACAGTCGAATGTGAATCCGTTTCCAAATCATAGTCCTTCCAGCTCTGGTACTTGTCGCTCCAGAAAATCGCGTCGATAGCTTCCAATCGCCGTTCTGCTGCTCGCTCGAAAAACTTCGCTCGCTTGTAGTTTCCCAAATGGCGATTGAACTCCATCAGATTACGCTCGACTCGATACATGATTGAGTTTAAATCTACAGGCACCACCGAGGAGGTTACCATTGACTTCATATCGAGTGGATCTCGCAACCACCGGCTACTAAAGTCCCACCCGCTTTCGGCAGCAGCGATAACATTGTTGTAGTACGTGTCCTTGTGTGCCTTTGTTGCGGCAGCATTACCGTCATCCATTAGCATAGTGTGATCGAAGATTTCTGCTGCAACCTGTACGTCCTCTCGATAAGACTCGGGCCGCGGGTGATTCGCGTTGGATGTGTATCGATTCAGGACGTATGTAGTGCTGCCAGATGGTGCGCTTGCATTCGGCCGAACCAACTCAACCGCATGGCCACAGGGTCCGTGTTGCATCCAAAAATCATACTCGCGCTCGAGGATCGGCAATGCTGCACTCAGATAAACATCGTCGTATTCAACCTCAGTCCCGTTGGCTGGAATACGAGCGACTAGTTTTACCATGTCGGACAGCATGGGCGGTTGGGATCGGGTCAAGTAGTAGATTCTTCCACCATTGGGCACAAAGCCGAACTCGGACACGTACTCCAGCAGGTGATTCACGATACCACGCGCAGTGATCGGCATATCGCTGACCAGAAGTCCTTGCACAATCCAGTACGAATCCCAGTAGTAGCTTTCACGGAATCGCCCTCCCGGAACGATTAGCACATTGGCAGGTCGGTAAATACTCGGATCCTCCGATTTTCGGGGTCGAAGTAGTGAACCTTTCACACTTGGGTTGTGAATGCGGCCCAGAGTTTGCCAGATTTTGTGTAGTTCAAACGCCCAATCGCGAAGTTCTCCGTCTTGAATTTCAGCAACCATCGGTGGGAGGAACTGCGCCTGGTAGTCGAACGGCGTGATTGGCAGCAAATCCGTTCCTGGCGGGTCAAAATGGTCATCAATGAATCGACGAAGTTGTCGTTTGTGTGTATCCCGAGCGTTCGGATGGTAGTTGGTCATGGCCAACTGGCGTCGCTGAAAGTCCACCAAGATATCAAATGCGCTGCTGTTTGCCTTGATCGGCATGTCGACAAAGTACTTACTGTCCGCAAACACATTTGCCGTCTGCACAGTGTGCAGCAAAGGCCCCGACAGTAGATATCTAGAGCTCGTTCCAGCTCAACATTTACCCCTAGCGGGATCTCAGGTTCGATCGGGAGCTCGTTCTCGGCGTGTGGATAGCTCTTGATTTGGTGGAGGAAGGAGCGAAGGCGGTGTCCGCCACGCATTAACTTCCCGCCAGACCGGTGGAGCGAAAACGTCGGCACGTGGTTCCCTCCATCAGTAGCAGATCTCTTGGCTAGAACACTCAACGCGAAGGCCACCAAAGCCATCACCAGCAGAACCTCCAGCACTGAGCGTCCGTGGCGGACGAGAAGCTCGCGGCTCACGCGCTTTGGCTGGGTTTGGGTGCGTCCATCTTGAGTTTTTTGGCTTTGGTTCTCCTGTTTGTCCTTTTGGGGGCACAGACAGGTTTCTTCTTCGCCCACTTGAGTGTTCCACCACTGGACTCGCTTCAGCATCGAGCCTTCGCGCGTATCGGAAAAACTTGGAGGGAAGCGAGGGAGCGAGGGAGCCATCGGACGACACGCGCACTACGACGCAATTTGGAGAATGGCATGTGAGAGGCAAAGGCTGAAGAGCGATGCGTCATGGTCGGACCTTACGATCCCGTTCTCACGGCAGGTCCCACATGGAACTTGAAGTGACCCACTTGACCCTCTATAATTGGATTATAGTGGTTTGCGTAGAAACCTTCGCTGCGGAGATTGCAAATAAACTACCTTTATCTATCAATACACTGCCGATATCGATGATACCTAAAGGCAGATTCATTTCCAGCACTTGAAGGATCTTTGGGCTTTTGACGCACGACGAAGCGACAACGTCGAGCTGGAAGTGCTCATGCAGTGTATGAGCAGCATGATACATGACTGGCCAGGACCCCGTTGCACTTGATAGCAGGATCAGAACGTGTTCGACGTCGACTGTAGCTTGAAGCTACTAGCTTTTCCACGATCCTAAAAATGTTCGGCTTCAACTCCTCTAAACCACTGGATTGCAGCAACAGCAACAACAACAAACACGCTGCAGATTCTCGAGGGTTCTGGTCTCTTTTATTTTGTACATGCAAGCTTGAGTCAACACACACGCTAGTGTGCGAATTTGACCAGCAATTGTTCATACCATCCGACAAACCCGGTACTGCACAGGCATCTGCAACGCAAATGCAACAATAGTGCTCGCCTGTGCATCCTACTACGTTTTCTTGTTCGCAGCCCCTCCCTTTCATGCTTTGACTGTGCACGAATTTGTGATGAAGAGAAATGATTGCTCCGAAAGCAGAAAGAAATTAGCAAGTGAACAACAGCAGTGATGAGGTGGGAGGGGACTGCGGCATTGCCGGCGATCACTACACTAGCATTTCCATCGGTTGCCACAATTATGGCACATGACGAACACCGTCATGGGCTCATCAGCACTGCGTGTCTGCTTCTGTGTGTTACTGGTCTTGGACGACTTGCAGCGTCCGCACGTGAACAGGCCCTTAGTGCCTTCGGTACCGCACTGCTTCTGGATCTTGTCGTGGTTGGCCTCTGCCCAGTCCAATCGAGCCTCCTGGAACGCGTCATCACGCAGCTTCTCAATCTCGGCACGCTTCTCCTCTGTAGCGAGCTCCTCAGCCGTCATGTTTACCAGCTGATCTCCACTCACACTGTCATCCAGCAGATTTTGACGAAGATCTGCATTCTTCTTCAGGTTGAACGACAACTGGCGGTACTTAGCCATGTAGTCTTTCTTCTGCTCGCCAGGAGCACCCATGTGGTACATCCTGGCCATGGCAACTTCAATAGCCGCCGCGACTTGGCCAGGATCCCCTCCTTCTGAAGTCTCCAGGATCTCTTTGATCTTGGTACGAGCCACAGCACGCACTTTGTCCAGTCCTGCGGGGATGAAGGAGCTGGAGCTGGACTGCACAGCTGCAGGTTTTGGTGCAGTCTTCAATCCGTTCGAGCCAGAGCTGGACGGAGGGGATTCCTTCTTCTGGGACTTGCCTGAGCCGTTGCTGCTGGGCGCTTGGACGGCAGCAGGGCGAGGGGACAGCGCCATATTCTTCCACGACTTGACCAAGAGCCGCGCCAGACTCGAGATCTTTTCGTTCTCGTGCTTGCGCAGCTTCCCACTGTGTGGCCCATCTTGGTCTCCTTCAGAATCGCGTACGTGACGCTCGTCTTCTCCAGCGCACGCAGCACTTCCAGGCCTTCACTCTCGTCTGTCACCTCTCCACGCGTGAACTTGAGCAGTCGGCGGTGGAGCAGCTTGGCGTCTTCCATGGTCTTCTCTTGTGGGCGTTAAGACTGGCTTTCTTCAAATCGACACACTTTGACTTGAGACTTGTATAGACCGCGGAAAGCTTCTGGGGTTCACGTCTTGTTCTCTACTAACGGAGATTGGCCTACGCGTCGCACGGAGAAGCTCCCTCACTTCTTCTCCTACTGGTTAATAGTGGTCCGTGCTGACTGGGCACGACGCTTTTCACTTGCAGTTTCACAGATTTTACAAGATTTACAAATAAAGTCTTATCAGCTTGACGATCAAGCTACTGACTGTATTATATTTTCTTATTTACATGCATAAACACTTGATGCACACAACATTTTTGCTTTTACCAATATTAAGAGCAACAGATATAGCCGTCTTCTTTCATTAATTACCATTCTACGATCTATGCCGCGCTTATGACTTTTTGTTTGGCGCCATCAAGCAACATGGCGATGCAAGCGGAGCCGACTCCAACTGAGCCTCTGGCCGTCTCACCCGAAGCCACGAAGCCTGCAGGCGAAGCCCCAGTGAAGACCAAGCCCAAGCCTAAGGCGAAGTCCAAGCCCAAGCCTCCAACCAACACTCTGGACCGCTGGTTCAAGCCTGCTCCTCGCTCGGACAGCGCACCGACCAAAAGCGAAAAGCCTAAAACAGCGAAAACGACCAGTGAAACTCCGAAAGAAGACAAAACCAAGGCAGAGGTGAAGCCCAAGAAGCCCAAAACCGTCGGTGCCTCCAAGAACTTCGTGCAGCGCTACATCCACATCACGGACGAGTGTCGCGTGTGTGAGAACGCCAAGACGGAGGAAGCCACGCGCTGCGAACTGCGCTGCGCCACATGCTCCATGACAGTGCACAAGAAATGCTACGGCGTGAAGGGAGAGCTGCCTGAAGGCGACTGGAACTGCCGACGCTGCCAGTTTATCCTTGACGAGACGTCGTGGGAAGACGTGAGCAGTTTGGTGGATGGAGCTCCAGTGAAGAGTGCAGAAGATGTTGTGTTTCCCAAGCATAAAGCTCTGGATGACACACACACGTTGCATCCATTGCACCAAGACTGCGACTTTGCGGCGGTGTTTTTGTTCTTGCAAAGATTCCGCAGACTAGGACTCAACATCACAAGTTCAGTGACTTTAGAGGTCTGTTCTGACAAAGATGCTGCATTCATGTCAATACTAATTTGTTTCTATTGCAGAGCCTTGCGAATGCGTTGCTGTCGCCAAAGGAGCACTCATTGTGTGATGAGCTGCATACCAGATTGCTGAACAACGTGAACGCCACGATGTCAAAGTAGGTTTGATTAGCAACTACTTCCTGGTACGAATCCCGTACGATAATTAATTATGTGTTTTTTGTTGTGGCAGAAAATATACTTGGAGCGGCAACCTACTGCGTTTTCTCCAAGATGCAGAGTACGCCTCAGCAATCAAAAACGATACTGTGTTTCCGTCTGCTAGAACCGACGACAACGAGCGCAACGCTTTTTACTTCAACTTGCCTCTGAAAGAACGAGTAGCAATGCTCAAATTTTTGTGTGAAATTCAGTTTGACCGCAACGCCTCGCTCGTGGAGCTTATCGATGATGAGGATGCAGAGTCAATGGTATGTTCGGTGATTATCTTCCGTGCTCCCAACTTTGACTTTTGATCATGACTAACTCATTTCATTGCGCTGTCTCTACAGCGGAACGACCCAGTTGGAACAGACGCTGCAGATCGCTCCTACTTTATTCTGGAGGACGCGGCGACCGTGCCTGACGGCGTTGTGTGGGTATGCCGCTGTACCAAGGTAGGCGGCTCGGATTGGGAAACTGTGTGCAACGACTTGGAATCGGTTCAGTCACTAGTGGAAGAATTGTCGCTATCTGTTGCGACCTCAGACTTGCAGTTATGGCAAGCACTATCAGGTGGCGTGCTGAAGAAACTTACACGCCAACTGGAGCGGCGTAAACGAAATGCACGATGGCAGCAGGAACTTTATTCCAATATGAACGGCTCATCTCTCTATGGCGAAGGGATTGGCCGACGTTCTTTACGTACCCGACGTCAGGTGAATTACGCTGGCATTGATACGCAAGAAGAAGAGGAGTCCGAAGAAGAAGAGGAGGGAGAAGACGGTGAGGAAGACGAAGAAGCATCTGATGCTAGCTCAAGCGGAGATGATGTTGTCAGAGAGACAGACGAGGAAGAGGAGGAAGACGAAAATGAGAATCGTCGTTCGACTCGCAGCAGTGAAAGGCGGGCGAAGAAACGCAAGGATCGGGAAGCTGCATCCACACGCAGCAGCAAACGGCTTCGGCAGTCGGTAGGTGCATTCTTTCCGTTTCGGTGCTTAGAAGCATATTCTGACTTTGTTTTTGCTTTATCCAGCCGCATGAAGTCACCGGTGGACGTGCTGGCTTACATCGTAGCACCAGAAACTCTGGGCGCACAAGTACTTCCCAAGACGACCGCAGCAGTGGAAGCGATTCTGATGAAGACTCGGATGAAAATTAAATGTCAATAATGACAATGTATTGTTGAACGCCACATCTACCTACCTACTCCAAACCAGGATCTAACTGGTTGACTCAAAGCAATGGTTCGCTGCTGCCTGCACATTACCATTTGTCTTCTGTAGCGCCTCCACGGCCATCTCGCGTGAAAAGCCCATATCGAGAAGTTGCTGCACGCGCTTTGATTTGCGAAAGCGTATCACCAATGGCCGTGTCTGAGCCTTGATCATTTTCAGTGCGCGATCCACCTGGTAATGCTGAAGGGGATGGCCGTTGGCTTGCAGTACTTCGTCAAAGAGGCCAATCTGGCCGCTCTTCTCAGCCCCAAACATACCGCCCTTTGCTCCGCGTGGGAAACTTGTGACGCACAATTCGTTCTCTACCTTCTCTAAGTACATGCCCAGTAGCAATGTTTCACCGAAACGCACGTCATACTCTCCTTCACCCAGCGGTGAATTCATTGAGATCGTACGCGGGCACATGGCAATGGCGGCAGACACCGGTGTGATATTCTGCGTAATCGAGTCGCGAAGACCCAGCTCCTCAATTTCAAAGTCATGATCGGCCTCCAGCTCCGTCACACCAGCAGTCCCTCCCTGTCGCTCGCCTGAAAGCGTGGCTTCTTCTTCTACACTGTGCAAGTCGGCGTCATTCTGTCGTCGCAAAGATGGTCGTTCCGTATCTGGGGCTTCTTCTTGAATAGACGGAGGCATCATTTCGCCAGGTTGGGATCCCACAGACAAGCTCTTCGTACGCTCCACGTTGACTGTGCCATCGTTTACGAAAATACCAACAGAAGAATCCTTGCGCTGGTCAGGAAGTTCATAGAACAGCAGCACGGGCTGGAATCTACCCTTCAGGCACCTGCAAGACACACAAATCAATTAGCTTCAGATCATGACGTTCAATAAGGTAACATGCCATCACGTACTCAGCCACGACGTTACTCCAAGCGCCCATCTCAAGTACCCGAGAATCATCAAAAAGCAACCACATTTTGTGTGCTGTACTGTAAAACAAGGCAACATAATGACGCCCGTAGTAGCAAACGAAGCCCCGCAACCGATACGTCGTTCGTAAACCGCCGTTCTTGAATCGGATAACTGGTCCTGCAGCATCGAAGCATTTGGCCAGATCCAAGCGGTCGTCTATGTTATTGAGCACCCCTCCACTTGCTCCTTTGTGGCCGACGACGTGGCCCACAAAATGGACACTGCAAAGACCATGGGAAAACGGTGAATCACCCGTTCTTTTGCGAGCTTGCCACGACAACCCTTTTGTTCGCACTTGGAGGCAACGTCTGACTCCTGTGCAGTCAGCCGACGAAACATGTGTTCTGTCGATTCGTATTTGCAGGCATAAAGGTCACTTGCATACGTGGAGTACACTAGGTTCGAATAAAGATCCCATGGCGAGCTGTGGTTGCACGAAGCACATACGTATCGGTCGTAGATCTGATGCGAGAAAACCAAGTGTGGAATGCTGTTGTCATCAAAGACAGCTTGGGGCTTCTCCTCATACGTATCCGTGCTCACAAGTCGAACCAAAGACTTTACCATCATGGTTGTCTTGTGCGTCTCTTCAATTTCGGTTGATTCCTGTTTCACATTAGTAGGTATTAGCATGAGCAACGCGAGGATCTAACACTAATGTCGAAGATTGCACAGCAACAAATCGCACCGTTTGTTGGTGCATTAGGTTGAGCAGAGCAAGTAACGTCTCTTCAGCATCATACATGGCGCCCTCCTGGAAGTTCTTGTCAGCAGCGTAAAGAACGCTCAGTCCTTTCCGGATCGCTCGAGAGTGTAAAACACCGCTGGATGTGTCGTCATACTCCGTCATCATCGACTATTACGGCGCACAAAGCAATTGTCAGTAATACATCTCGTACATCTCACCAATTCCAAAAATGACCATACCTTTAGTGCACGCAACACGTTCGATTCTACACTTCTCGATTCATCCTTGACCTCGACATGCAGTAAAAAGTGCCGCATCGACGTTAAATGCCAGAAACTCTGGATGACCACATTCAAAAAGCAATTGTTTTCTCCTACAGTCATAAAACCCAACATTAACACACTGTATCACGTGGTCATATTTCATCCAAAAGTAACCTACCTGACGCATTCAGCAGTCCTCGATGTACCGACGCGCCCTTCACCCACAGATTGGCTTCCTTCTTGCTGTTCTCAACCACACTTGCTGCGTCTGACGGGGACTCTGCACTCTGATCACTTCCTGCTAGTGACGCCAACGACGGCTGTGGGGGCCACTCTTCCTCATCATCGTGACTAGTCAGCACTCGCAAATGGTGAATCCACTCGCTGGCGGCTGTCGCTGTCTGTCCGTCAATCTCCAGCACTTTGTCCGCGTGATCGTCCACCTGTTTGACGCTCACCAAAGGCGAAGCGCCGTCCGTCCCAGGGCGCGACTCCCAGCACTTTGTACGTGCGCAGAGGCTTCACAAGCCCCGACTGGAGGTCCCCGTGGACGGCTGGAACTTGAACGTACTGAGGTTCAAAGTGTCCCTCGCCAGGATGCAGTAGCGCATGTGACGAGGCCGGACGTTTACCATGGAGCGGGTCTTGAGGTTGAGCCAGCCGCGGTGGACAATCTCCCCGAAGGCGGACTTGAGAGGACCATTCTCGCTGGACAGAGGCGTGGGCTCCAGCGGCGTGGGTTGCATGGACGCTGGCAGCTTCATTACAAAGCGGAGGGACATGAAGCACATCGAACAGATAGCAGAGAAGGTTAGGAAGGTGCTGGCGGAGGGGAGAGGACGCGCAGAACACATGAACGTACATGGGAGAGAGGGCTCCGATACAGCGTCTGCGTCGGAATGGGCAGGCGTTTAGTTTCTTCAACTGGGCGAATGAGTGAATGCGATTGGCGGATATTTCGATGTTTTTAGCCAATACAGTTAAATGTACCTTCACGACCGACTCAGAGTGGGCCGGCCCAGACTCTTGAACCGACGTACGGAGCTGCTGAATGTATCGCCAATCCAACGCTCGACAAGTTGACAATTGATCCTGCACCCTGGTCGTGCGCACAGTGGCGCTCTCTCTGTTACTGCTGCCAAGATGTCGCAGTGTGGATCTACAACTCGACGATTGTCAAGTGCGTGGCAATTTGCCACTGGCAGACTGAACTCCAACGTCGCGACACAAGTGGAAGACAGAGCGTCTCACATCTGGTGGACCCCATCAAGCGATATCCTGTAGGATCATATCACTGCAGGCAAGACGACATCGCAACGCGTGGTGCTAAGCAGTTGTCTTTATAAATGGGAAGCAATGTCTGCTTCATACTCAGGTCTAGTGGAGGACCTATTGTCTATGCGAACACTGCCAGCAGCAGCGTCGCAGTCACGGCAATGAGACTCATTGTGACAGACATCGCCGCCGACTTGGTGGACGACGTCTTCTCCCCAGTCGAGTCGCCGCAGAACGTTCCGTTGTAGCCCGAGGAGCATGTACACTCGCCGGTCGCCCCGCACGTTCCGTGGCCGCTGCATACCACGGAGGAACTGGCCGTCGAGTCACAGAGCAAACATTGGTTGCCAGTGGCGCCGGCAGCACACGAGCATGATCCAGAGGTGCTTCCTGATGTGAGCGTGCAACTTCCTTGTGTGCCGCACTGCGAGACACTGCTGCAATTGTTGGAAGTTGGCACGTAGCAATTGTCCGACAAGTCGTAGCCAGCGTTGCATTTGCACGCATAGTCTTGGGAGAAATCCACAAGCGGAGAGCATGTGCCTTGGCCGCTGCAAAGCGTTTGAGTTGTGGAGTTCCAGCCGCATTCCTGCACCACAGTGTCGGTGATATTTTTGATATAGCCTCCGTTGCTGGCAACGTACTTGGCCTTATCCATGCACTGATAGATGCCCTTCACCACAACAGATTCACCGTTGGCCGTGAAGTTTCGCTGATAGCACTGCACGGTGCCCGTGGAGTTGGCTTCACTCACTGTGACGTCGGACTCGTCATTCACTGTGCCGTTGCTACCAGCAGTACTCGAAACCGTTACATTGTGCTGCTCGTCGCAGTTGTCGACCTTAACGAAGGCACAGATGGGCTGGATAACACGATACTTGGCTGGCCACGACATGAACGTCGGGCACAGGCCGGCGATTCGGCCACTACACACCTGAGAGCCAGGGATGCACAAGCTAAGCTGCTCTAGTCCAGCGACGCTCGTATCGACAGAAACACAGGCGTAGTTGCTGCCGTAGGTCTCGCAGTCTTTTGTAGTGGTGCATCGCCCGGGGTACGTAGTCGATTTGCTGTCGGCCGAAGCCCTGCCGATCAGTAGAAGCGCCGATAGAACCCAGAACCTCGTAGTAGCCTTCATGCCTTGAACTACTGTAGTTATGATGTGGAGCTGCGACCGAGGGAGTTGAAGAGTGAAAAAGCAGTCGAGTGGTCAGCAGCAGCCACCTGCTCAGACGGCTACGTACTCGTAATCCAATTCGGGTGCAGCGAGCGCCAAGAAATTGGGCTGGGAAGTTGCCGACCGCTTATCTATAGCATCGAACGCACCCTCCGACGTAATGCGTCTAACGCACTATTTGTGGGAGTTTCGACCTAAAAGATGATCGGTCGATCACTCACATCGCACAGACGCGGTTAGCAATCCGCAGCATGCAGGAATAGCCCTCTGGTGTTCGTGCCCAAGAATATGAAGCTTCCTTTCTGTGCTGCACCGCGCATCAGCACATGGATGCAGTGCAGGAATAGAGTCGAAGTGATCGTGCTCAACTTGAAGTCGTCTTTATGTGCAGTACACAAATATGTCTTCACACCATCGGAATCCCTGTCTAATCGGATTGAAATCGTTTTGAAGAGGGTTTCTGAGAACCGCACGATTTGGGGGCTTTACGTTTTGGGGGTCCAGCGACTGACCGTGTGGCTGAGTTTGGTTTGACCGGAGGAGACAGACACCATGAAGAGCGTTTCTCGCGTGGCCAAGACGCTTTCCCAAGGTGCGGCTCCACCTCCCTCCTCCATGTCGCTGAGCTAGTTAACCTATTAACCGCCTTCTCGTTTTCTGCAGCGCGCGGATTCCGCACGAGCGCCGCTGTGGCCAATGCCGTACGCCTCTCTTGCTCCAGCGACTAATTTTTTTATTCCATGAAGTTTATACTAATTCCAACGTTATGATGACCTAATTTAGGCGGCGGAGGAGCCTGCGATGGCGCGTGTGTACGGCGGCCTCAAGGACGAGGACCGCATCTTCACCAACGTGTACGGAGAGGACACTTGGCGTGTGGACGGCGCTGTGCGTCGCGGCGACTGGCACCGCACCAAGGACCTCTTGTGCATGGGACCGGACTGGATTGTTCAGGAGATCAAGGACTCGGGTTTGCGTGGCCGCGGTGGTGCCGGTTTCCCGTCAGGCCTCAAGTGGTCGTTCATGCCCAAGCAGACGGACGGCCGACCGTCCTTCCTGGTCGTGAACGCCGATGAGAGTGAGCCAGGCACGTGCAAGGATCGTGAGATCATGCGCAAGGACCCGCACAAGCTGGTGGAAGGCTGCCTGATTGCTGGATTTGCCATGCGTGCTCGTGCCGCCTACATCTACATCCGTGGAGAGTTTTTCAACGAGGCGCTGATCCTGCAGGAAGCGATCCACGAGGCGTACCAGCGTGGTTTCTTGGGCCGCAACGCCTGCGGATCGGGCTACGACTTTGACGTGTACCTTCATCGTGGTGCTGGCGCGTACATTTGCGGTGAGGAGACTGGTCTGCTAGAGAGTTTGGAGGGCCGTCAGGGAAAGCCGCGCCTCAAACCGCCATTCCCGGCAAACACGGGTCTGTACGGTTGCCCTACGACGGTGACCAATGTGGAGACGGTGGCTGTGTCGCCTACGATCCTGCGTCGTGGTTCGTCGTGGTTCAGCAGCTTGGGCCGCAAGAACAACCACGGTACGAAGCTTTTGCATTTCTGGTCACGTGAACAACCCGTGCACGGTCGAGGAAGAGATGAGTATCCCTCTGCGTGAGCTGATTGACCGTCACTGTGGTGGTGTTCGCGGTGGATGGGAAAACCTGCAGGCGTGTATCCCCGGTGGTTCGTCAGTGCCTGTGCTGGATGAGGAGCTTTGCCAAGACATTATGATGGACTACGATGACCTGAAGCAGCGAGGTGGTTCCGGTCTGGGTACGGCCGCCGTCACCATCTTCGACAAGAGCGTCGATATGGTGGGCGCTATCCGTCGGTACTCGCACTTCTACACGCACGAAAGTTGCGGTCAGTGCACGCCGTGCCGTGAAGGCACGGGCTGGATGGAGAAGGTGTTGACTCGTATGGAGACGGGTGACGCTGAGTTGGAGGAGATCCCCATGCTTGAGGAAATCTCTCGGCAGATTGAGGGTCACACTATTTGCGCTCTGGGTGATGCCGCTGCATGGCCCGTGCAGGGTCTGATCCGCAAGTTCAAGCACAAGCTGGTCGAGCGCATCGAGGACCCGTCGAGCTTCAAGCCTGAGGACCATTTCCAGAAGGCGTGGACTGGTGCTCCCTTTAAGAACCAGGAGTGGGTGGACAAGTTTGCCGACGGCTCGGCCTACAAGTCCAAGGCTACTGCTTAAGCTAAATCCATGGCCAGCCTATAATATGGCATCATGGACATGTGTTGCAGAAACAAAATGACAAGAGAAAAATACTACAATCATTGCAGGGCGGGAACAAACGGCAGCGAAGGCGCGAGTTGTCCATGCGGGAGCCGATTCAGAGGCCAGACGCTAAATACAGTGGGCCATTCGATTGTTGGAGAGCACTCTCGACCTCTGCTTTAACATTACTTTTCTCGTATATTTTGTTGGTCGGTTTATCTTGAAAACTCTGTTGCTCTCGTTTAATATTCCATCTCTCTTGACATCAGGTGAGCCACTTCGGTTTCTGGCGCTCATCATATTGAATAGTAGGCGTGAAGAATTCGATGAACTGTTGATCCAGTAGGCGCATACGTGGTCCTGCAAAACGGCAGTACTCATCAATGATGGAGGTCAGCGACCAGTTCTCCATCTTGCGCATGCATCCAATCACACACCCTGTACGATGCTGCAATACAACCCACACAAGTATCCAAACACCAATCAGTGTGTTGAAAATACTGTACAGCAACTTGAGTGCGCAAAGACGGTAACAAAGCCAAACTCACCGTCCCTTTCGTACAATGCACCAAGATCGGATGGTTCCTCACATCTACAAATTGCAGCACAAAGCAACATCAGCGAAGCTTTGAAATGAGCACGAAACGCGCATGCATCATTTAATGTACCGAGGAGATGGCGCAGTGCGTCGGCCATAGCGTCCGGGTTAATGCTGATAAACGGTTCCTGCAGCAGATATCACAGCAGCATTTTCAGTCAGACTGTGCTTGGTTCTATCATTTCCAGCCATTCGCGTGCCTTGTTGCCGTCGATGGGACACTGGAAGACTTGGATATTGTTTCCTTTGAAGAAGGCGACGTTCTCCGGCTGGTGTTCCTGATGGCACAAATATCTGCAGTTGACACTCGTAAATATCTCGATCTGTTTGTTACCGCACAAGGAGCTAACGACGTACAGAACGGATTTGAGTCCGAGCTGCTGCAGAAAGGCGTGGTTCTTTTGTTAGGGAACCCTGAGCGATAGACGCCCGAGGCAACCATGGAGAAGTTGAGAGGCGGGATCAAAGTCTTCTCGTACGTCGACATGGTGCCGGAAGTCTGAGCGAAGAGCTCCCTTGGCTCATTGTGTCAATGTCATTGGTTAAAATTCTATTTAACCAGTTAGAGTTCTACGACTATGAGTAACATGGCTACACTCGAAACATGGCTACACTTCGGCCGAGTTCTTTAAGAGGTTCACTTGTTCTGCTTACTAGGCTTGCGAGCGGCAATAACGAAGTCGAATCCGAAGCGTATCCGTCGCTGTTCGGCCTTGGGGAGGTTGGCGGACCCGAACTCCGCTTCAAGACGGGCATCCACTCGGTCCAGCGCTTGCTGCAAATTCTCGGCCAGAATGTCGTCTTTGATCATCGAGATGTGGCGTCTGCCGACCTCCAGCTGCCGAGTGATAGAAGCTCGGCCGTAGATATTCGTAAGACGGATATTGTTGGTCACGTTCAGCCCAGCCTTCTCCAGCTGACGCTCACACCAATGAATCGGGAACTCCCGGTAGCACCGACGACCAGCCAGCAGCAAACACGCATCTCTCGTGCGTGCAACTTCTTGGATGAGTTTGCCTGCTGCAATGTCCTCCTTGCGTGCGCCAGCTGGAGCTTGAGACTCGCTAAGAGGCTGCAGACCAACGAGGTAGATCCTGCCTCCAGGGGCCAGAAGTTGCTCCAGTCGAGCGCATATTTCGTCTTGAAAGTAAGGGGCAAAGCCTTCAATTGCTCCGACCAGGTAATCTGCATCACATCACAGCGACGTGTTAGGGAACTTGATATCTACCTCACATGTATCAATTGCTGACTTTACCAGCGATGATGACGTCGAAGAGCGGCTCCTCTGCCAGGAACGCATTGCTCTCCCAGTTGCCAGCGTGAACAGTCAACGGAGTGGCGCTGGGGGTTTTGCTAGGCGCGAATTCTTCACTGAGCTCCTTGGCGAGAGTCTGTTCCCCTGTCACAGCCACCACTTGGGAGGTGCGAGAGGCTGCGTCCCCATGTAAGAGCCACTGCAGTGAGTGGCGACCAGTGCCGGAATCGAGGACTCGGCCCCAGGAAGCTCCGGACGCCTGTTGCTGCTCGTCCTCGCGCTCTTCGATCCACGAGAAGAGCGCGTCGGCTTTGGGCTTGGTCATGGTGGATACGGTCAGGGTGTGGTGCACGTCAAAGTGAGGCATAGTGAAATCAAGTACATTGGAATGATACTATTCTGCGCAATCATTTCCCCATGGATTCCCCATAGTGTCGGCAGTCACAGCACAACCTGCAGCTGATAATTAGTGCATATTAATCCTCAGATAATTCATAAAAGTGCCCTCACCTCGGACGATGTCGAAGCTGCAGGGTCCGTTGAGTCTTCGCCACTTTGAGCTTCTGTAGCTGCTTTTCTGTCGCCGTTCTTCGCCTTTGGCGTCTTCGATTCCACTTGTGAGCCTCCACTCTTTGCTCCGCGTTTCTTTCGGACAATATCGCCTCTGTGGTCTTGACAGCGTCCACTGCCCACTGTCGCTTTGCCACACCCTTCCACGCTGCACCTCGAGCCGCCGCCGTGTCCCCAGCAGCGTCCTCCAGTTTGCGCTCTCTTGTCGCAACCTTCCGCCCCGCAGCGTTTGCAGCCTCCATGGCGTCCGCAGCGTCCTCTCGCCTCCGCCACTTTCTCGCAGCCTTCCACCTGACAGGGCGGGCCGCCGCCATGAGACTTGCAGACGCCTCGACTGCGAGCCACATGTTTGCAGCCGTCCGCAGAGCAGAGTTTCCGCTCCATCGGCTTCCCGCCATGTGCGTAGCACAGACCTCGTCGTTGGGAGTGTCGCTCGCAGCCTTCGATGCCACAGAGTTTGCCTCCGTGGTCATAGCAGCGACCTGCCTTTGTGCGTATTTGCCACAGCCGTCCACTCTGCATCGGATGCCTCCGCCATGCAATTTGCAAAGTCCTTTGGACTTGACCTGGTTGGCACACCCAGAAGAAGAACACACTTTTGATTGTGTTGCACCAGACGCAGATGCGCGATCAGTGAAACCCGCAGGCACCAGGAAGAAATTCCCTCAACGGCGTCACGCATGGCTTCAGTACCAAAGTGCGACTCCTCGCACGTAGACTTGATTTCAGTATACCCATCATCATATGTGGTGCACATCACACAACTTTAGCGTATTATTGCTCGCCAGTGGAAGTCTATCAATAACGGGCAACGTCAACTGTCATCTATGGCACTCCCACCTCGACATGGCTTCAGTTCCCTTTTCCAGTCCACCAGAGAGCGCAGAACGTCGTCTCCAAGCTCTGCAATGGCCAATTGCAATCCACCGACAGCCAAGAAGCCTTTGGTCTCTGTCTTTGACTGGGATGACACACTGTGTCCGACCTCGTGGCTGCACGACCGCGGACTGCTGGAAGCCCACGGACTCATCGACGGGGCGCCGCCAATGGAGACGGAGACTTCGCTGCAGAGAGGACCCGTGACCTCGTCGGACCGACAGCGACTGGAGCAGCTGGAGCTTCAGGTCTTGCAGCTGCTGCAGCTCGCAGCGCACTTCGGCCCGGTCTTCATCGTCACTGCCGCCTCGCTGCATTGGGTCGTGGCCAGCGCCGAACACTTTTTGCCGCGTCTCCGCCAGTTCCTGCTGGACAACCAGCACCAGAGCGACGTCGGACAGAGCGAGCGGGTTCAGGTTGTATCAGCTCGGGACTGGTACCAACAGCATGTGGGGGCGGGAGGCAGCCAGCTCGACTGGAAGTTCTCGACGTTCGAAGCGCTGTGCAAACACTTGAAGGTGCAAGATGTGTTTGCACGGCTGAAATTTCGCACGGACTTGGTCTCGGTTGGGGACTCGCGCTTTGAACAGGAGGCCAGTGTGAGGATGGAGATGCAGGCACCGCTGTTTCTCCGGAGCAAAACTCTGAAATTGGTGGATCGACCGGCGTTAGAAGAGTTGCTGGGCCAACTCCGCATGACTCGCGAGGTGTATGAGAGGGTATGTCAATACGACAGCAGCTTGCACCTATGTGTGGTGCGGAAGGAAGAGAAAAACAGCGTCCGAGAACGTTTTGGAGAGTCTGCACGAGTTATAGAGGACAATGAACGCGTTCTTGGCGGGACGATGCAGCTGGTGCAGATCGACAACAAAGCAGCGTTAGAAGGGCCGACTGCGAACAGCAGTGACATCAGGCTCCAGCAGCTTCTTGCGGCGGCGGATTCCATGTGCCGAGAAGTTCACTTGCCTGTCACAACAAGTAATGCTCACGACTGCAGGAGCAGCCAAGAAGGTATGTCACTTCCTGCTGTGTCGTAAGTGACAAGCTGAAGACGAGGTGCGGTCAATAGATTAGTCAAAGGTGGTTAGGATGCATGTGAGCCTGATAGTTTAGACGACAGGACGGGAAAGTTAAAACTATTTCCATGGGCAGTATTATCTCGAATGAAGCATTCAGACGGAGGTTAGAAGCCCCAGCAATACTCGAAAATGCGCAAGGCGAGCAACCATTTAGCTGGCGAGGTCAGCAACTTCAGCGGTACCACCGAGCAGAGCTTGATGCTTGGTGAGGAAATGGAGAATTACGCCGTTTGACCAGCCAAATCCAAACTGCGGGTTATACTCCCACCGCTGCCGACACCACCCAATTGCTGGGCATTATATTTCTCAAACATGAGCCCAGTCTTCTGCCAGGCCACAAGTCCTGCCTTCACCCACGTCTGGATAAGACGCTTTGCGAGCAAGCGAGCTTTAGTAGTTCCAGCATTCAGCAGGCCGTCGATGAAAATGTCTTGCAAAGGAGGCCAGGCGTTCGGTGCATCCCATTGCTGGCCTGTAACACTCGTCGTGGTCTGGACACCTGCCTCCTGAATTAATCCAGACATTTCCATGGACGTCAAAATTTTGTCAAGTCGAGCAGAATCTGATGCATCAAAAACACCTCCCCACAATGGGGAATAGTTTGCGACCGACACTACAGGGGAATGCTTCCGTGAATCAAGCAGATAATCCTTCCAGCATCCGTCGGCCTCGCTCCATAGGACACTGTCCATTGCTCGCATACGACTACTCGCAGCTTCTTTGAATCGCGCAGAGGCATCGGCATTCCCCAACAGTGAGTGGAACATCGCAAGGTTTCGTTCAACACGGTGCATAATTGCATTCAGCTCAACAGGAAGTACACGTGAAGTCCTTACTGTGACTAGCGTTTTGTAGTCACCAAACCAACGGCTGCTAAAGTCCCACCCGCTTTCTGCAGCAGCTATGATCTCGTCGTAGAACGCAGCTTTTTGTGCATTTGGTGCTTGACCGCTAAACGCAGTAGAGGCTGCAGTCACATCTTCACGATACGACTCGGGTCGTGGATCACCAGTATGTGCTACGTACCGGTTTAGCACGAAGGTTTTGCTCCCATCGGACCCGGACACTGGAATTTCCACAGCGTGGCCATGATCACCACGATGCATCCAGAAATCGTACTCACGCTCCAGTAGCGGCACGGCAGCACGCAAATATTCGAGGTCCCATGCAGAAGTATTCGCGTCCGTGTCGTTACCTTCCTCAAGTTTGGCAATGAGCCTCACCATATCGGAAAGCATCGGCGGTTGCGATCGTGTTAGATAGTAGATGCGTCCACCATTCGGGACGAATCCAAATTCAGCCACATACTCCAACAAATGGGCCACTACTCCACGAGCTGTTTGCCGCAACCCGCTGACCAGCAGACCTTGCACGATCCAGTACGAGTCCCAGTAGTAGCTCTCTCGGAAGCGGCCGCCAGGCACAACAAGCACATTTTCTCCGTGGAATTGACGCGCCAGTGGGTTTTGAAGCTCATTTGGCGTTGCAACGATGGGCAGCGAGTGAAGAAACGAACTCCTCGACTCTTGCTCTGTCGTTGTAGAGACCGGCACACGAGCGAGAACCTTCCAGAGCTTGTGTAGTTCCATAGCCCAATCACGCAATGTAGTATTGCCAATCTGTGCGATCTTCATCGGTGTCTCTCCATCTTGGAAATCCGGCGGAGTAGTCGGGATCAGTTCAGCTCCCGGCGGGTCAAAGTGCTGATCCACGAACGCAATAAGCCGCTCCTTCCAGTCCTTGTCGTTGCCATAGGCACTCTTCAGCTCATCGAACTGAGCTAGTACTTCGTCTACTGACGACGAGTTCTTGATAGGCATGTCGACAAAGTGTTTACTGTCAGGGAAGAGCTCTTGCGTTTGGACCTCATGCAGCAATTCCCCGCGGCAGTACACGCGTTGAAGCTGTTGGATGTCCCGTTGTCTGGGATTATCAACCTCAGGAACATCATCTTCGACGGACATGACGGTGAGCTTCTCGAGTTCAGGTATGGTGCGAACGTATCGTCGGCCCAAAGAAAGCGAACTCGATGCAGTCCACAGTAGCAGAAACAGCAGCAGCGAGAAGCGTGGAGAAAATAGTGCGCTCATGACTGAACCCGTCGATCTTATCCTTTTGGACTTGCCACGATTGGGCGATGAAGAGCTGCAGGAGGAGGCGCGTCGTGGCAAGCACAAGACAAATGTGGAACTACTGTCAGCCAAACGAAGTCTACGAAAGTCTTCGCGCATCAGATGGTACCGCAGCTGTACATTGAACTCGGAGATTCAGAGAGGTCGCCGAGAATGATACGATGAATACTGCGTGTATTGCTAGGAATTAGTGAAGTCTGTCATTTCGAAAACACGATATGCACGTCTAAACCCCCAGCAAAAACAGTCACGAGGCACGAGTCAAAGACAGACTTAGAAAGCGCAGTCCGACTTGTGCGACTTCGTCACAGAGGGGTCACAGCAGGGGTCGGGGGACCTCCTTGCCCGGGTTCTGCGGCGGCGTGTACTGAATCGGGGTCTGCGGGGTCGTCGGGGCAGGGGTCACGGAAGGAGTGTTCGACGGAGGAGGACCCTGTTTACCCGGGTTCTCGGGGTGGGAGGAGGAAGCTCACGTTCCTCGGTCGGGATCGATGGCGTCGGCGTCGGGTGTCCCTGAGTCGGGATTTCCGGGGTGGTAGGAGGGGGCGTCGGCTTACCCTGCGTCGGGATCTCAGGCGTGGGCGGCACCTCCTGCGTAGGCGTCTCCGGGGTGGTAGGCGTCGGGGTAGGCTGCTCCTGCGTCGGGATCTCAGGCGTGGGCGGCACCTCCTGCGTAGGCGTCTCCGGGGTGGTAGGCGTCGGGGTAGGCTGCTCCTGCGTCGGGATCTCAGGCGTGGGCGGCACCTCCTGCGTAGGCGTCTCCGGGGTGGTAGGCGTCGGGGTAGGCTGCTCCTGCGTCGGGATCTCAGGCGTGGGCGGCACCTCCTGCGTAGGCGTCTCCGGGGTGGTAGGAGGGGGCGTCGGCTTACCCTGCGTCGGGATCTCAGGCGTGGGCGGCACCTCCTGCGTAGGCGTCTCCGGGGTGGTAGGCGTCGGGGTAGGCTGCTCCTGCGTCGGGATCTCAGGCGTGGGCGGCACCTCCTGCGTAGGCGTCTCCGGGGTGGTAGGCGTCGGGGTAGGCTGCTCCTGCGTCGGGATCTCAGGCGTGGGCGGCACCTCCTGCGTAGGCGTCTCCGGGGTGGTAGGCGTCGGGGTAGGCTGCTCCTGCGTCGGGATCTCAGGCGTGGGCGGCACCTCCTGCGTAGGCGTCTCCGGGGTGTTAGGCGTCGGGGTAGGCTGCTCCTGCGTCGGGATCTCAGGCGTGGGCGGCACCTCCTGCGTAGGCGTCTCCGGGGTGGTAGGAGGGGCGTCGGCTTACCCTGCGTCGGGATCTCAGGCGTGGGCGGCACCTCCTGCGTAGGCGTCTCCGGGGTGGTAGGCGTCGGGGTAGGCTGCTCCTGCGTCGGGATCTCAGGCGTGGGCGGCACCTCCTGCGTAGGCGTCTCCGGGGTGGTAGGCGTCGGGGTAGGCTGCTCCTGCGTCGGGATCTCAGGCGTGGGCGGCACCTCCTGCGTAGGCGTCTCCGGGGTGGTAGGAGGGGCGTCGGCTTACCCTGCGTCGGGATCTCAGGCGTGGGCGGCACCTCCTGCGTAGGCGTCTCCGGGGTGGTAGGCGTCGGGGTAGGCTGCTCCTGCGTCGGGATCTCAGGCGTGGGCGGCACCTCCTGCGTAGGCGTCTCCGGGGTGGTAGGCGTCGGGGTAGGCTGCTCCTGCGTCGGGATCTCAGGCGTGGGCGGCACCTCCTGCGTAGGCGTCTCCGGGGTGGTAGGCGTCGGGGTAGGCTGCTCCTGCGTCGGGATCTCAGGCGTGGGCGGCACCTCCTGCGTAGGCGTCTCCGGGGTGGTAGGCGTCGGGGTAGGCTGCTCCTGCGTCGGGATCTCAGGCGTGGGCGGCACCTCCTGCGTAGGCGTCTCCGGGGTGGTAGGCGTCGGGGTAGGCTGCTCCTGCGTCGGGATCTCAGGCGTGGGCGGCACCTCCTGCGTAGGCGTCTCCGGGGTGGTAGGCGTCGGGGTAGGCTGCTCCTGCGTCGGGATCTCAGGCGTGGGCGGCACCTCCTGCGTAGGCGTCTCCGGGGTGGTAGGCGTCGGGGTAGGCTGCTCCTGCGTCGGGATCTCAGGCGTCGGAGGGTGCTCCTGCGTCGGGACCTCGGGGGTCTCCGGCGTAGGCGTCGGCTGCTCCTGGGTAGGCGTCTCCGGGGTAGGAGTGGGCTCTTCCTGGGTCGGGATCTCAGGCGTAGGAGGGTGCTCCTGCGTCGGGACCTCGGGGGTCTCCGGGGTAGGAGTGGGCTCTTCCTGGGTCGGGATCTCAGGCGTAGGAGGGTGCTCCTGCGTCGGGACCTCGGGGGTCTCCGGGGTAGGAGTGGGCTCTTCCTGGGTCGGGATCTCAGGCGTAGGAGGGTGCTCCTGCGTCGGGACCTCGGGGGTCTCCGGGGTAGGAGTGGGCTCTTCCTGGGTCGGGATCTCAGGCGTAGGAGGGTGCTCCTGCGTCGGGACCTCGGGGGTCTCCGGGGTAGGAGTGGGCTCTTCCTGGGTCGGGATCTCAGGCGTAGGAGGGTGCTCCTGCGTCGGGACCTCGGGGGTCTCCGGGGTAGGAGTGGGCTCTTCCTGGGTCGGGATCTCAGGCGTAGGAGGGTGCTCCTGCGTCGGGACCTCGGGGTCTCCGGGGTAGGCGTCGGCTGCTCCTGGGTCGGGATCTCAGGCGTAGGAGGGTGCTCCTGCGTCGGGACCTCGGGGGTCTCCGGCGTAGGCGTCGGCTGCTCCTGGGCAGGCGTCTCCGGGGTAGGAGTGGGCTCTTCCTGGGTCGGGATCTCAGGCGTAGGAGGGTGCTCCTGCGTCGGGACCTCGGGGGTCTCCGGGGTAGGAGTGGGCTCTTCCTGGGTCGGGATCTCAGGCGTAGGAGGGTGCTCCTGCGTCGGGACCTCGGGGGTCTCCGGCGTAGGAGTGTCGTTGTCCTGGTTGGGAGATTCAGGGGTTGGGGTAGAGTCATCGGAGTCGTTATTGCCGTCATCCTGGTGCTGGTTACCATCATCCTGGTGCTGGTTACCATCATCCTGGTGCTGGTTACCATCATCCTGGTGCTGGTTACCATCATCCTGGTGCTGGTTACCATCATCCTGGTGCTGGTTGCCATCATCCTGGTGCTGGTTGCCATCATCCTGGTGCTGGTTGCCATCGTCTTGCTCCTTGTCCTCCTTTTGGTCCTTGTCATCCTTCTCATCCTTGTCCTCCTTTTGGTCCTTGTCATCCTTCTCATCCTTGTCCTCCTTTTGGTCCTTGTCCTCCTTTTGGTCCTTGTCCTCCTTTTGGTCCTTGTCCTCCTTGTCATCCTTGTCCTCCTTTTGGTCCTTGTCGTCCTTCTCGTCCTTGTCCTCCTTTTGGTCCTTGTCCTCCTTCTCGTCCTTGTCCTCCTTCTGGTCCTTTTCGCCCTCTTCGTCCTCGTTGTGGCCCTGCTTCTGGTTGGTGTAGTTGTCTTCACCCTGGCTCGGCGTGTTCTGCTCGCCGCTTCCACGGAGACCGCCACCAGCGCCGAGCTGACGGCCCAAGTGGAGGTCTTCAACCGCGTTGTTGGTCTTCACGGCATTGGCGGAGTTACCCTCGGTCATCCAGCCGAACGCGGCGTCAGAGGGGTGGCCGCCGAAGCGACGATTGCCGCGGCTAACGCAACGTGCGCGATAATGCGAGAGAGCTGCATGGCGGCAGTCGAGTGAGTGTAGTATTGGAAGAAAGCTTCCAATTAAGCAAATGGAGTCGTTTGCTTGGCTCGGCAAATTGCTGAATGAGGCGAGTCCGGCGCAATGCTTCTGGAGTCATGAGACGATCGAGGTCATGGATCGGCAATCTGCCAACAGCAAAAACAAATCTCGTCGAACAGCACACGGCCGCGGTCATAAAGCGGGCGAAGGAGACCGTCGCGTCGATGTGAAGCGGGCGTGTCGGATTTTTTCAGAGACGCAAGCTTTTACATGAACTGAAGCACTACCGCTTTGGTAATGCCAAGCATTGCCAGATGCATGGAAGCGCGGACGCGCTCGATCTCCGATGGCGGTCGCTTTTTGACGCACGAACGAGCTGTGCCTTTCCAACTCTGGATTTCAAGCGCCAGGGTGATAACGCCTCAACGAGCACAAGTGTCCCCACCGAGTTCGTCCTGCTGTTTGTGCTACGCTACATCTTCCTGCAAGCTGTTGGCTGATCAATGCTTTTGGCCACATTACTCACGAGATCGGAGGCATAGGCGTCAAATCTCGCCATCTTCATGACAAGCTGCGGCTTATCCAATGGCCCCTGCCACTCGGCCACAGTCAAAGATCAAGAGCGTGTCAGTCTCATACGCACAGCAGCCAGGCATTTCAGTGGATCCGTTGAACTTCGACTCAGGAATGGGGTGGAGATTGGACAGTGCCACCGCCTCGTTCTTCTGTTCGTGTTAGTCGTCGTCGCATTGCAGCCTCTATGGACGCTTCCAAGAAGGACCTTGCGCTGCATTGCAGCTCTTAGTCGCTAACGTGTGGACGACGCGGCCACGTTGCATTTGGTCATCATTGTACGACACGAAAAATGTCCTACAGGCATTTACTGAATCACATCGTCGCAAGTTGCTTCCCCCACGTCTACAATGCTCGCACCCACCACACGCGGTAGATGTTCTCCGCATGCGGGCTTGTTGGTTACAAACCTCAGTCAAATCGCCGTCGTGGATGTCTGTAAAGGCCCCGCGAGACATGCTCCCTATGCAACGTTCCTGCAAGGTGCAAAATTTGTGTTTGTGCTTGGGATTTGATCTGACACGCGCACTTGCTGCGTCCGATTGCGCGATGTGAGCGTTGAACACGCTCGGCATTTTCATCGCACAAGTACGGTACGTTGCAGCGGCTCCCGATCGTGAACAGTAAAGTATCTTTCGCTGTTGGTCTTCGTGTTCCGTACACCAGCACTCGTTGTCTGCTGGGGTGTTAATTGTGCTCTGATACGGAGCAAAACGTGGTGGTAAGCATAATCGCTTCTTGCGATACAATCCAGACTGCATTGCGACGAATTCGGCTATCTATCGATCTCATTGAAAGGGTCCGTGCTGCAAGTGTGCAGCGCAGAACATCAATGATCACATTGTGTACGACTGCATGGTGGCTGTGGACGAACACACAGTACACGTAAATAAAGAGGCCTCGTCGGGAATTCATACTTTTGTGTAGTCTTACCGATACGATCCACAGCAAGTGGAGTTGGCCACAGACATAGTGGATATCGATCCTGCATCGTGTGGGCCACCTCCGGCGCCAAGTCGATTCGAATACCAAAAGAGTCGGTGCACCGAAGACGCTAAGTTCTCGAATTCTGTATTGAGGCAACGAGTTGGTTTTGAAAGAATGGTACTCGAATGAGTTTCGATGTTTACATTGAATATACTGCGCACTGAGTACGATAACAGCGTTCGTCGTTGTTATCCTGAAATTGGCTGGACGTGTTGAGAATACTTACACCCCTGCTTCTGCGACTGCTTCTGCTGCTGCTCACCCTGCTTCTGCGACTGCTGCTGCTGCTGCTCACCCTGCTTTTGGTTGCCGTCATCCTGCTTCTGGTTGCCATCGTCTTGCTTTTGGTTGCCGTCATCCTGCTTCTGCTTTCCTCCATCCTTGTTTTCCTTGTCCTTCTTGTCTTTGCCATCCTTGCTCTTCTTCTCCTCCTTCTCCTTCTTCTCCTTCTTCTCCTTTTTCTCCTTGTCCTTCTTCTCTTTCTTCTTGTCGTCGTCGTCCTTGTCCTTCTTCTTCTTCTTGTCCTTGTCATCGTCGTCTTTCTTCTTGTCCTTCTTTTTGTCCTTGTCATCATCCTTCTTCTTGTCCTTCTTTTGTCCTTGCCGTCGTTCTGGCTGGTGTTGCCATCGTTCTGGCTGGTGTTACCGCCCTGGGTTGGCGTGTTCTGTGCCTGCGAACCCGTCGAGCCGCGAAGACCTCCTCCAGCACCAAGCTGACGGGTCATCTGCAAGCCGTCGTTGGCCTTCATTGGGTTCATCTCGGTCGTCAATCCCCGGGCAGCGTCGGTGGGAGCGGCAGTCGCCGCAACAATGGCGGCGGCCAGGGCGATGACGTAGGAAAGCTTCATGGTGCTTGGGAAACTTGGAGTAGTCGCGAACGGTGCTGGTTGACGTGGACTTGGCAAATTGGTGAATGAGCTTTAGGACGGCAGCTTTGACGCGGATGAAACTGAGGAAGGTCGTCTACAACTTTTAGTGACCCGGTGCAGATCCCCCATTTGAATCTCGGACACCAAAAGAGAGCTTCAACGCTGCCAAGTTCCGGTAGTAGAAACTTGCCACATTGAACGAGCCCTCTGCGCTCTCGTGGGATTGAAACCCCATCAACATGGCAAAGCTGATAAAAATCGTTGGTGTTTTCAGTGTTCAAAATGCCCCATTTGCGCATGCCTGCCAGGGTTACAACAACATCCATGACCCATAGAGTGTAAAATCCCTGTTCATTTGGATGGGAACTTCTTCGTTACTTACACTTCATGGGTTTGAGATCATTATTACCAATTCATGACGTTGTTCTACACAATTTTGTTTTCAACAAACTTCGTGCTAACACATGCAATAATATACTAACAGCGAGTACAGTAGTCGGTACGGTTAGGAGTATCACTTTCACTTGGTGCTGTAGCCGTGAAAAATGCTAACATTTCGCACAGATCGTCACCGCTGCTTTCTTTGAAACCAGGTCGTCGACTTTGAATCTCTCTCTCTCTTCCCGAAGATCAACTATACACATCTGCAAAACTATCATCTGAGAAAAAGCCCCGTGTACAAGTTGACGTTCGCCTGGTTGCAACTCGCGACGAGGATGGCGGAGTGCGTCCCATAATCTCGCCTGGTCAATTTATGGGGAGGTTCAAGTTTTTTTACCACGCAGTGTTCCTCATACTACTTACTAGTAGATGAAGTAAGCTGATGCTGATATCACGGGTGTCAATAACGTTAGTGCATGTAAAGGATGCATCTTCAATAGGCCATGTTGCTACTGTATTTGGTATGAGTCGGAATCTTCAAATTGTTCTCGTATGGGACTGTGTGGGCTTCGTAAGTATTCACCCCATTTGACGGATAAATGTCGTATCAAGCGGGTAAGTATTTAATGATACCATCAAGTGATACATGTATCTGCTGTTTTGTTTCTGGATTCGGGAAATGGACATTTGCGGAAGCTTCTAATCCAGAGGAATGTGTTGAACCACTTGATCCAGTGCCATGAAGGGTTTCCATCGGTGTTGAAGCAATGATGAATAGATTCAATAGCATGCCAAAGATGAATCGTTACAATCATGTTAATCAGTGTGACTCACTCCGGATCCACAGCTTTACGTTACGGGAAGGAGCGAACGTGATAGCTGATTAACACTACATACATGTAACCCGGAGAGAATACGGGAGTCACTGGCTTCATGACTCTCACTCCTTTTGAGAAATCTCTTACTTTCGAGACTGTTCAGACTGCTGGTGCGTGGTAGCGTTTTTCTCCTGGCCCTTGTCATCCTTTTGGTCCTTCTGGCCCTTGTCGTCCTTTTGGTCCTCTTGATCCTTCTGGTCTCCTTGGTCCTTCTGTTCCTCTTGGTCTTGCTGGTGGCTATTGTCTTGGTCCGTCTTGTCGTCCTCCTGCTTCTTGTCGTCGTCCTCCTTCTTGTCGTGGCCATCTTTTTGCCATCGTCCTCTTGTTTCTTGTTGCCATCCTCTTTCTTGTCGTCGTCATCTTGCTTTTTGTCGTCATCATCTTGCTTCTTGTCATCGTCTTCCTTTTTGTCATCGTCCTCTTGCTTCTTGTCATCGTCCTCCTGCTTCTTGTCGTCATCATCTTGCTTCTTGTCGTCCTCCTCCTTTTGTCATCGTCCTCCTGCTTCTTGTCATCGTCCTCCTGCTTCTTGTCGTCGTCCTCCTTTTTGTCATCGTCCTCTTGCTTCTTGTCATCGTCCTCTTGCTTCTTGTCACCGTCCTCCTGCTTCTTGTCACCGTCCTCCTGCTTCTTGTCGTCATCATCCTTCTTGTCGTCGTCCTCCTTATTGTCATCGTCCTCTTGCTTCTTGTCGTCATCCTCTTTCTTGTCGTCGTCATCTTGCTTCTTGTCGTCATCCTCCTTTTTGTCATCGTCTTCCTTTTTGTCATCGTCCTCTTGCTCTTTATCCTCGTCCTCCCTTTTGTCATCGTCCCCTTCTCCTTATCGTCGTCCTCCTTTATGTCATTACCATCCTGCTTGTTGTCGCCATCCTCATTTTTATCATCGCCCTCCTTCTTGTCATTCTTGTCAACATTTTTGTCTTCATCGCTCTTCTTGCCATCCTTCTGGTCCTCTTTTCCTCCTTCATTCTGCTCCGCCATGCTGCCACCCTGCGTTGATGTGTTCTGAGACTGAGATTCACTCTGTTTGGTCTGATCGGTTGAGCCACGAAGACTACCGGCTCCTAGTTGCCTGCTCAGCTGCAAACCTTCAGCTAAACTCTTAGATGTCAACGTGGAGCGTGCTTCCGTCGTTACACCCCATGCAGCATCAGTCGGTCCAGCAGTCATCATGGCAATGGCAGCGGCTAATGCAATGATGTGCGAGATCTTCATGGTTTTTAAGACGCTGACGGGGCACTGAGAGTAATTGGTGCTGTGGGTGTCGGTCAGTAAATTACTAAATGAATTCCTCCTTCAAACGATTACCAATTCGCCGCACGAACGCGATCGCCGACGAGGTCGGATTCGTTCTTGTGCAACTGACCATCTCTCCAATCCGAGCATGTTTTCGCAGACGAATATGAGGCTGATAGCCTTCATCAAAACTTTACATGTGCAGCGCCGCCACTGACAGGTAAGAAGAGAATTTCGTCACAGCATCAGATGTGCCGCCGTCGTTACTTACGAGCATCGAAATGCATGTTTGTGTTTCGCAAAGCTCGGCAAAGCCTATCTAACGTATCAATTGTGGATAATACCCTCGCCAGTCGCCTCTACATGTATTACAGTACCCGTAATACATGAAGGGCATGTGGCATGTCCATGGCATGCATACGCGACGGAGATTCACAACCCAGGTACAAACCACTTTCACATCACAGAACTTCACCTTCAGATCTCAGGTACTGTAGCGCGATCTCGACACACATGAGCAGATTTCCAGTTTAGGACTTTTGTCGAGTTTGGAAGAGACGATACATGGTCGTAAAGCGTTTTGATTGCGTTCTCCAAATGAGCCATTTTCGGCGTGAAGTGCTGTAGTGCTCTACCCTGTCAAACTTGCCTATCGGCCACTGCGATGCACGAAAAGCTGGACATACGGCACTCAGGGTCTTCGCAGTCCTTCACGGTGAGCTGAATCGTTCCCAACACGCGAGACGCCTCGCCACCAACAGCAACAGAAAACGTAAACGCATCTGATCCACGGAAACCTGTCTGCGGGACGTACTTGACGATCCGATCACCGACCACTCGCAATAGTTTGAGCGCCACATCCCCTTCAAGCCCAACATAGAAATATGGGTCCATCTTGATCGCGGACAGACATGACGCATCACACACCTGCGAGGGCAGTCGCTTTTGCCTCTCACTCGCGTCACGCAATACTTGCACACCTCCAAACTGTTCGTAGCTCAGTAGATAATTGGTCAGCTCGCGGTTCCGAGCGAGTGTCGGTAGTTCAATGTAGTTGTTAGGTGAGTAGCGTCGAAGATAGGCATCTGCCTCCATGGAATCCAACAGACCATTCCTGTCAATGTCGAGATGATCTCGCTCGGTCTCATCCAGCGCCACATACAACGTACCATATCGTGGAAGCGCATGGAGCTGGGCTTGAAAGTCCATATAATATGCGTGGGTTTCTCCGGCTTCGTTCGTAATGTGCAACACCCAATCCGACAGACCTCCGGCGGTCGCGTTTGACCTCGCTTGCATGCTCCCGTTGGCCGCAGTATCTGCAATCGCAAGCGTCCAGAGTCCGTCGCTCGGCATTCCACCGAATGCGTACCGGAAAGGCTCTTCCGGTGACCACGCCTTGGCGCCAGGGTGATATACAGGTCTCACTGGAGTCCCGCCTGGGTATTGCGACAAGACGTGATTCTGCTCCGCGAACACTTCAACTTCAGAGATTGTCAATACTCCACGTGGCAATTCTGCTACGATCCGGATGTATTGGGCCGCGGTGCCTAATGGCGGTACCACCGAAACAACGCTACGGTTTGCTTGGCTTGCGTCCACGCGATACGAGAAAACTGCGCGTGAATACGCATCCGTGAAGCTCTCAAAATCCATTACAGTCGTGCTGTCAAACAGCATCACCCAAAATGGGAACATCGACTGTTGAGAATCTTTGACTTTTGTGCTGGTACTAGTTGGTGAAGCTTGTTCGTCCCGATACACGACAGGATCACTGTCGTCATTAATAGAGAGCGGCACTGCAAGCTTAACGATGCCGGTGCCTCCGCACACTCTGTTTACCCCGACAGATAGCGCTGGTATGCCCTCTATCGAACGGTTTGGCTGAGAGTCGTCGATAAAAGTAATGTGCCATGTAAATGCCCCGTTAGCAGACAGCACGGCGTTACGAGGTTCGCGTGTGATAAACACACGAGGCACCGTATTTCCTAGTGCCAAAAGTTTGGCTTGTATGGATTCGCCGAAACCAATACCCGGTGTGGTAACTCGACTGTTCTCATCAGCGATCATGGCCACTGCGTTGTAGCTGATACTCGCCGTTGAAACTTGGTTTTGGTTTGAAGTGGTGAAAACGAGAGTAAAGTCTCCCGTCACGGAGGAAATCCCGTCATTAGAGTTGACGGTCAATGTGAAGACACTGGCTGGGATGGTGGGATCACGATCTGGAATCCATACACGCACCGTGCCGATGTTGGAGCTCTCCACAAGGCGTAGTTCCCACCAGGTAGACTCGTTGGAGTTGGTGGAAGAAAGAGTCCGAGCTACAGTCTGAGTGGAGACGCTTGAACCACGGATTTTTCCATCGATAGCGTTCATTGCTGCACATTTACCGCTAGTCGAACTCTGAAGTGCTGTTGCTCCACCATCTTGCGCCAAGTTTCGTACGTCATGAAAGTCGCTAAAACTGTAGTCCCAGCCTACACCACTTGTCGGATTGCGTGGGTCCGCAGCTAGCTGCGCACGGTTAGTCAGCACATCTGGGGTGTCTGGAATACCAAAGGCATCGCGAAGTGTACAGCAGCCGTCAAAGATAGCGCTCTGGCGTTGACCATTGAATATGCGCGCACGTAAGTCTTTTGCCCTTGGATGATAAAGCCCTCGTAGTTCCACTCGCAGGCCACTGATGATTTGAAACTTGGATGATAAACCTGACGTTCTGGTGCGCATAAGGTTAGTATCTTCCAAGTCAGTCGGGATGAGATTGAGAACAGCATCCAAAGTTGGTCGCATTGCAGACCTCCTTATACGAGCGCCGTTCAGTTTGATCGCAGCATGTGGATCATAAGAGAAGTCTTCAAGATCTACATCGTCACTTTTTACCTTCAATAGAAAGACTGATAGTTCATTTGTGCTCCGAGACGGTTCGTAAACTGCAACACGTGATGAATTCTGGATCTCAATGGACGGTAATCCGCCAGTTAAGTCCACCTGGATAGGTGTGGACCATTGCACAACGATATCAGCGCTTTCGCCAGCGACGTACGTTCCTGGTTGTTTGTTGGTAAAAATGTGCTCTACCTCAGGCCGATCCGTGTTAATTCGCAGCACGTGCGCGAAACTTAAGCTTCGATACAAGTCCGCAGCAGCGTCAAGGCTGACTTGGCTAGTTGCAGGGGTACCGTGGAAGCACCCCAGCAAATATGGTGTAGTTAGAGTTACGTGATATCGATATGTGCCGTCATCGCCAATACGTCCATTACATTCATCCAAATCATTAGGAACTTGACCATGTTCGTTGTAAGGACCATAAAGAGGGAAGCCATCAAACGCAAATCCCACCAGTGGTGACGGATTGCCAGCTGCATCTCCAAGTTCCATTAACAAACAATCCGGAGCGGCGTAATAGCGGTAATCTCCCCAGCATCGACGAGGCCATTGCATTTGTCCAGCAACACGTACGCATGATTTGAGCTGTTCATTACATTCCCGCCATATTTGTCAGAATTCGAGCTGAAGAACGGCACACCGTTTAACATGACTCCGATAGGCTTGTCTACTGGAAGTGTCGTCGTGGTTGCACTCAGTACTGGGTCCCGTGGAAATTGAAAGACATAGTCCTGCTCGTGCACTGCGAAACGGTTGTGAGCATTTGGGAATGGACCAAAGCTGCTGTTCGCTGCTGGAACGCCGGTACTACGGACGATCACAGTGGTTGCCGTGAAGACAACCGATACACCTTCAGGGTTTAGCCACGCTGCTGTATGTAAACTTGTCGGATTCTCGTCGATAACAAATCCATTAAATTGGCTTAGTGCCGACAGCGATAACCCCTCCACCGCTGAAATGACTGCAGGGTAGCGAAAGACGGAAAGCTGTGTTTTTGCTGGCGCCGTTGCATCTGCGCCCTTTAAGCATGGCATGAATGGTGACTTTCCTGATGCTGTGGGTGGCACTAAGTGATACCCATACTGCCCATCAAGCCGAATGCGTCCATGACACTCGTCCAAATCGTCAGGGAGTTTCCCACTTTCGTCATAGTAGCCGTAGACAGGGAAGCCATCTAGGGCGTATCCGATGAGTATGGACGGCAAATGAGACGTTAGGCCGGTATTGCGCGGTTCGCGGGCTGCTGCAAGATAACACGTGGGAAGGGCTACGTAAAAGTATCGTTTATCCGCATCAATAGCGCCACCGCATTCGTCCGTCTTATGAGCGCTTGCATTACTGCTCTTGAACAGTATTCCATTGAGTAAGATGCCAATGAACTCATTTGGTGCTCTTGAGGCGCTTAAGGGGTGACTTTTCTGTGTCGGGAATCGCAACAGTTCGACAAAGTATTTTTCCTCTTTGATGTGGTCCAGCAAATTGCTGTAGTGGTCCGGAATACCATTGCTGTAGATGTTGACTGCTGCTCGTTGATGAGAAATGGTGCGCTCATTTACCAACGGCTCAACGACTGATGTCGCACCTTTCACAATACCTGTCCTCTGTCCAACCTGCGTCACGTAGACGATATCATCATATGAGGTGCGGAAGCGTATCTCCGACCACTCACTCACTTCAGGTAGATCCAACACGGCATCTGTCACAGGAAATGTCGATGAGCGTTTGATGCTACTGCCAATACCTCCCAGCTGCAGAGCATTTGCAGTACTGGAACACGTTACGAGTTTATCCCATTTGCGTTGTTTCGGAAATTTCCGCTCGGATACTGGGCAACGTTTGTACTCCAATCGGTCGACACTATCGCCAATTTGAATCTGGTACTCAAACAACAAAATGGATGTTCCAGAACCAGAAACGTAGACTGCTTTCTTCGCCAAATCCACCGTATTAGGATTCCCGGTTTCAAGTAGCAAAGTAGGCGCTGGTCCAGTCACTATGATGGGTGTCGAGAATGCCACAGTGAGAGCGATCGTATCGCCCGCTGTGTACACTCCGTCAGGCATCGAGCTCCCCACACTGAGCACTCGTGGGGGCTCTAAAGTGTCAATATGGATGTCACAGTTGTTACTGAGACTTCCCGTCGTACCTGGTACTGGAAGACGCAGAGACGCGATACGATATTGGTTCAGTTTGCTAACTACTACAGATGCTTGTGCTCCTGAAGAAATCATTGAGAGCGCGTCGATACTTGAATACTCTAATGGTTGTGCCATATCACCTTCGCGAGAAGTGTACGAAAACGTCAGAACGTTCGACCCAGATCCCCCAGTGTATGCAGCGAATCGCTCGCTGGTGCTATCAGCCATGCCGTCAACGGCAGCATTAGGCCCTATTGCCAGCCGCAAACGAGGTGTGCCGCCGTTAGAAATAAGCACAGCTTCCGAAAATGTGATCGTAATATCGACCAGATGGCCAGCACCGTAGATACCGTTCGCTATTCCAGATGAAGCTGACAGGATTCGAGGTGATAACGCATCGATTCGAAGTATAGATGCAAAGCTTAGGCTGCCAATTGCTCCAGGCAATGGTAGTGTGTTCGTGGCCACTAGGGACGGAGCGGTAGTCGACTGAAGAATAGAACACTGCAAGCTATCTGAACTAGCATAGTCAAGCAGTGACGATTGATCCCCAGAGTCGACAGTGTACACAAAATCTAGCAGCGCTGTCGTAGACCCGCCAACGTAGATTGCCTTGCGATATTCAATGTCCCCGATAGAAAGCGTTATTGTGCATGATTGCGATGCAGAAGCGCTCACATAAACTGGGAACGAAAAACGCACATGAATGTGAATCTGATCGAGAAACCCATACGTCCCATTGGGGGCAGCAGCACTGACATCCACTACTGATGGCGGTGTCGACACCACACCGATCGCCGATGAAGCAGAAAGGCTTCCACCTTCACCGGGATCTGGGAGCTGAAGGTTGGCTGGTAAGGTTGGAGTCGTAGACAACGCGAGAACTGCGCCAGTAAGTGCGTTTCGGCTCGCGTATTCTAGTCTCGCCGACATATCTCCGTTCAGGATCTGCGTTGTAAACACGAGAAAATCACTTTTGTCGCCAGACGCATACGTTGCTGCGCGAGAGCCACTGTCAAATTGGAGCAACAGTGATGGTCCGACAAGAGGGTTCTGAAGAGTAATTTTTCGTGAAAACTGGACGGCCACTTGTAAGGTGTCACCGACGCCATAGTTTCCATTGTTGTTTTTGCAGTAGACATATTTGATAAATGGAGGTGTTGAGGTGATTGCAATCTGATACTTGAAGGACAGACTACCTGGTTTTGATGGAGCTCCAAGCTTCAATGGAGCATATATACCGTCAGTGTCTGAGATTACCCCTCCATTAAGATCCAGCGCATTTTGCGATGCTGCATCAAGCACCAAGCAGTTGTCTCCAGTCGCCACAATATACTCGAACTGAAGAGTTCGAGTTCCAGTGCCCGCAATATACCTCGCATACGTTGCTGTATTAGAGTTCAACTGGAGGCGAGGAGAGCCCTGAACAATCGCTGGACCTGTCAACACCACTGTAATAACGATTCGATGGCCTGGAGAGTAGACTCCACTGGGGACATCAGCGTCGATTGCTTGAACACGAAAGCCATCCGTTCGGATAAATATTTTCTGGTTATTCCCAACAAGACTCAACGCTGCATCTGCACGCACAGCAATTCCTGGAGTTGGTAGTGTAAGATCCACCGGTAGTACCGGTTTAGCAGAGTAGCAAAGAATTTGTGCTGGGTCTTGTAGCAATTCCATTCCAGCGAGAAGTGGACGAAGTATTAGCGAGTCTTCATCCATAATATCAAGAGCAACGTTCCCGGTAGTGTCTTCTTCTCGGGTAATATATGCAAACCGAAGAGAATTTGTGCCTGACCCATCAGTATATACAGCTGTGCGCGTTGACGGTGCACGCACATTAAGAATAAGTTCAGGAACACCAATCACCACCACTCGACGCGAAAACACGATTAGAATGTCGATCTGTTCACCTATATCGTACGTTCCATCTGCCATGGGTGACTGGGTGCTGGTCACAACAGGAGATGTTGAATCCACCACAATGTGTTTACGATATGACAAGGAACCTACAAGTCCAGGTGCTGGCAAAACAGTCACTGCAGTAGTATATGGGTTCGTAGAGGCTCGTTTGATTTCCGCATAGCCTGTAAGCTCCAGTGACATCACAAAATATGGCTGATCATCGCCAACTCGGTCATCCATGACGTCTAGCCGTGCGCTTGAGTCCCCAATTGAGATGACGTACTTAAATCTGAGAGTAGTGGTTCCGTTACCCGATACCACAAAAGCTCGTGATGGCCCATTGCCTGTTCCCAAGAGCAGAGCAGGAAATCCGAAAACCATGACAGGTAGCGTGAAAACAACATCAACAAAGATGATATCACCTGGATAGTACGTGCCATCCAGAATTGGGGAAGTGACCTCAACTACGCTAGGCTGGGTTGGTTTGATTACAATCATGCGGCTCCCACTAAGAGAGTTACTCGTCTTAAGAGGTGGTAGCGTGAGTATAGCATCAGCGGTTGGACGAGTTGCATTCCTCTTTATTGCCCACCCACCACCATTAAGAGATAGAGAATTCGAATCCATATAATCCAGGTGTTCACAATAATCCAATTGGGTTGATGTGTACTCGAATATGAGAACTGCCGAGCCGGAGCCCCCGACATAAGTCGCAGTACCTTGAGAACTTCTTAAAAGATGGAGTTCATCCGAGCGAAGCGCGAGTGTCGGTACGGAAGACGTATCACCTTGAATCACGACAACAGGAAATGTGAAAGTAATTTGAATTTGGAAGAGTTGTCCAACACCGTATTCTCCAGAAGGGTTTGTAGACGTCACGCTCACCACTGTGGGTGGAGTAGTATCGATGATCAGTTGATTGTTATAGCTGAGACTGCGACGATCGCTTGCACTTGAAAAAAGCGTTACGTCTGGAACCTGGCCATATACGTCGCGAATAATGGCGCCGTTCAGGGTTAAAGCGTTACTTCCCAGTATTTCAAGCCTCGGTGACGATTCTCCTGGTTGAACGATGTACATAAATCTTAGCGTGGTCGCGGTGGTTCCGCTTTTATCGATGCCAACAGCAAACCCGGGTGGGCTGGACTGTGTTGCTAGCATCAGCAGAGGCGTTCCTGCTGTTATCTCACCGAAGCTTATGGATGCAATCCCGGGGATTCTAGGCACTTGCGAGTAGTGGCGAATGCGCAGTTTTATAGAATATCCGTCAAATTCGGTCCACAGGAGCCCTGCTTGGGGTGTCAAATCTGCAGAAGTGGAACACACCAGAAAAGAGTCGACAGAATCGTATTTGGAGTTGTGATTCAGATTTTTTCTTTCACCGCAGGAATCCACCCTGTATATGCGTCAGATCCCGCCGGCAATATCGCCAGTTTTACAACGTACGCATCGTCTGAGATGCCATTATCACTGTTTTCTGCCAAATCCAGCCATGAAGCGTAGACATTATCTCCACAAGTCACATATTGCTGCTCCATACTGTTCGGGCTAGCCTGGTCAAAAGTTGAGTTTGACTCTGCAGCGCTGATAGTTTGCGGAATGCTTCCAGTGACTGACGCCTCCCAGTCCAAATCAAGGACTTGACCAGTAATGACTTCTGAGACGTTGCTAGTTACTGTATCACGATACCACGAAATGAGCAGCGCCATGTCTTCGATACCCTTTCGCCGTACAGCAAATTGAGGTTTGTACGACGATAGGAAACTATACGCTGGGTACGTTGAAGGGAGCGCATTAAGGTATGTCCACGTCGAGATATCCCTTGTTTGGATGTTGCGTCTAGCGATGACAATTTCATTCGCACCATCAGCCGTCATCTCCGACCACGAAACATACATCCTCCCTCGGTAAACCACCGAGGTCGGATCACCAGCGTCCATTAAAGGGTTCCTATTAAGCCCTGTGTCGAATTGATTGCCGTCGTGAAAAATCCAAAGAGGAGCGTCAACATCGTCGTTTCGAATGGCCACACGAATCTGTCCAACTAATTTGCTGCCACCTGTCGGGAAGGATTTCTCTCTCCAAACTAAAACAAGTTGCAAATTGTACACAAGCAGCACTGGTTCGCTTGCAGTCATCGCAATGTTTTTGTTTGCTCCCATGTTGGGTATTAATGTCCACGGAAGTGCTGAATTGAGACCTTCAAACATGGCACAGTAGAGTAGTCCTCCCTCATCCCATGCAGCGTATAAATTCCCTTTCCACACCGCCATGGCGACCTTCTCGATGAAAGTGTTAGCAAAACGATTTATAGGAGACACCGAGGCTGTCACCACGACATCTAGCGTAATGCTAGAAAATACTCGCAAATACAGGTAACTTTTGGTTGGCTCGTGAATATCATCTCGCTCTGTCCACATCACGTAGATATTACTTTGGAATTCCAGCGCAACCGGAAAACGTGCATGCCAGTCCTGATTCCGGTTCAGGCCTGACAATAAAATAACCTCTTTGGAAAAGGTCACGTCAATCTCAATAAGCTCTCCAACGCCATACACACCATCTTCATGATCTGAGACCAACTTCACTGTTGCTGGAACAGAAAACGCATCAATCTTAATGATAGCGTTACTCGATATCAGAAGTCTCGGTAGAAGTGTCGATGCTCTCACAGACATTGTTGACGAAGCACTGTAGATCTTGGCGTTCTGAAGAACATTTAAACGTGCAAATGCTAGATTTGCGCTGTAATCATCAAGCTCAACATGGTAAAGAAATGCGACTTGGTCAGGCCGTGGTTGTCCAACATATTTTGCGTAGCTGTTGGAAACGAAAACACCACTGGGCTGTAGCGAACCAGTTGCCAGCTCCGCCATAGGCGACCCAACAACAGCGACAGCACGAGAAAACACAAGGTGAAACAGAATCTCTCCTGGGGCTACTGTCGATGGACTCGGTGTGGACGGAAACCCAGCCCCGTACGTTCCTGCTGCCGAATCCGGTATAATGTCGAGAATGTACGCTGGCGTTCCATCAATTTTCAGTGTTTTCGTTGCTTCTAGGCTGTCTGGACCAGGGGAAGCGGGCAGGATACTATTTGCCATTAGTACTGGTGAACTCGCTTGGCGCATGATAAATGCTCTCCCGCCATCAAGAGCTACACTGGTGCTTGAAACCCTTAAGACTGCCGCATTATCACCCGCCCCAACGACGTAGTGAAATATAACTTGATTGTCCGTGCTCCTGGAGATCACGTCTTCCTGGGCAGTTAAAGATGGCTCGAGAGGGTCGCAGATATCCGATGTTGTGGTTTTAATGGCAAGCGGAACGTCAACAACTTTACTGGAGTCGAAAATAATCTCAAACCGATTTCCGTTCTTCTTTTTCGTCATCGTAACAGATATGATGCCAATTCGAGCAATTGCGTTAAATGCAAGAAGGTTTGACTTCAGCGAAGTCGAAGCGGAACTGTCTGCATCATCAAAGTCGATACATCCAGACACCACTTCATCGTACACGATAGAAAATTGACCAGACGCTAGCGGGGTTACTGCATCAACGCCTACATCGATCAGCTGACGATAGCCTGCGTAGGTAAAAGCTGCAGTTCCACCAGAGTTAAGGGACAACGAAGGAGATCCTACGACGGTCACGTCCGTTGAAAAGAACAGAATTATATCCACGATATCACCTGGCCCGTATCCGACTCCACCCACCGCAGTACTTAGTTGAGCAGATGAAACTTTTACAATCGTAGGCAATGTCGTATCAATTACTAACGCGCTAGAACCAGAAAGACTCGATGTGGTTGCCGGGTTCGGAAGCGTCGTGTCTGCAAGTATCCCAGAGCCAGAGCATGAGCTACAACGTATTCGTGATACTGGGTTTGTGAGTGTTTGAAGTGCTGTTGTGGACGCATAGTCCAAGTCTTGGGACATGTCTCCCGCTTGGACCTCGTAGTAGAACTTTAGCACATTTGTTCCGCTACCTGAAGCGTAAGTGGCTTCTCCGTTTGAATTTAGGCCCAAAACAGGCTTGCCATCAACTTGAACATTTCCTGAGAACTTGACCAACACAATGATAGTGTCTCCAGCTGTGTACGTATCATCCATTGTGGTAGAATATACTCGTAATACCCGGGAATTACATTTGGACTGGCAGTGGGGGCGGGGATTGCCGTAGCTGGTACAGGTACTTCGATTCGAATTGAGTGATTAAAGTCTAGAGCACCGGGTGCATTTGCTTCTGGAAGCAGCAAATTGACAGCTGTGGCGGAGTTGGTTGACTTGCGAAGAACGCACGCTTGATTTATTGGCTGCCATTCTTTGACAGGGGCCTTCAGGACACTACTTCTGACGTGGAGCTTGCCACTAGAATGTTCTTCCTGCCACACGATGTAAACAGAGTCATCTGATTGTCCAAAGGCAAGAGTAGGCCACGACGCTGCGTGCCCTACGTTGTCATTTATAGCAGACGCTTTTGCTCCTCTATCCAAGAACATCCAAGAAGGTGCTGTGCCAGTAGACGACATTGCAGCCACACGAATTTGGTTTACTGCGCCAACACTGGAGAGTTCGTCCCATGTTGCAAATAAAGTTTCAGCACTTCCAAGCGATTGTACTTTGAGGTGTACATTCTGCGCTGCTTGATTTGCATCCAAATTCAGTCCTTTTCCGTTGTCGAGGCGCATCCATTGCGGAGATGTTAAATTTTCATTAAATTTCGTCACAAGGATGGCTGATATGGTGCCCGTCGTCACTTCATGCCAAGCTACAACAATGTTGGAGTTTCCGAGGCACTCGATAGATGGCGATTTGGCTACTCTTTGCGAATTCGAGTTCAGTCCAGTCGCTCCGTTTCCATCGATAAATATCCAGTTAGGAAGCGAGTCTGTTCCCGTTTGGACAGCCACGCGTATTTGCATTATGCCAGTTCCAGCAGCAGACTCCTCCCACACAGCGTATAAATGCTTTACTGAGGAGCCCTTGGATGCACAAGAGCATAGGCGAACATTTGTGGCCGACTGGGTAGACACATAATTTAATCCACTTGCAGCTTGATTTCCATCAACTAGAGTCCACTCTGGCGACGAATCAATACCATTATAAAGTGAAACTCGAACCTGGGAAACTCCCGCAGCACTTTCATGCCAAGCGATATACAGTTTGCCATTGTGTACTAGGCCATGAGGCCCATCGGCATTCTCTGTAGCCGCCTTGTTAAGTCCCGAGTTTCCAGCAAATTTCGCATCTACAAAGGCCCACTGCGCTGGTGAGGTTTCAGTTGACCGACTAGTGAGCACTGACACACGAATCTGAGTTGGATTATTCACTGCAGCACTAGCTTCCACCCATAGCAGGTACAGTTTGGAAGCGAATAGCACTAATCTTGGAGAATCGGCGCTCATTGCAGAGTTAAAATTCACAGTTGACGACACCCCTCCACCATCCTCGAAACTAGAAAGAGGTGGAAAGTGGCTCAAACCAAAAGACTTGACTCGAATCTGTCGAGTGCTGCTCGCTGCCGACATCTCGGCCCAACTTGTAAATAAGCGATTGTGAAATACAACAGCACTTGGTGGTCCTGCATTTTGGCTAGCGTCTTTGTTCATACCGTTGCCACCAACACATTTCAAGGCTGTCCTGCTGAAACACTTGAGCTTGCTGCTTGACTGCCCTGTTCCCACCGTGAACGAGAAATACACTGCGTTGCTTACCACGTTAACGAAAGCGCTAGCTACACCATCTCCAGTTCCGACGTTGAGCAGTAAACTCGGAATTCCTGCGCCAGATAAACCTTGGGCAACTTCCACCGGAAAGTTGAAGCTCACGGAGAGTAAAATAGTGTCCCCAGCAACAAGCATTCGATCTTGCATTGTTGTCGATACAGCTACTACGACCGGTGGTGAGGTCTGAATAAATAGCTTGAACAGTTTTGAGCCGAGTGTAGTCTGCTCAGGAAGAAGCAAAAGTGTTGACGCAAGCTGTGAACTAGTCGCGGATGTAATAACAGCGCCGCTCGTTTTTAACGAAAAGATATCGCTATATGCAAGACGGCCAGGTATGTCCGCGGATTGGACGATGTAAACGAAGCTCAGCGTGTTTGTTCCCGTTCCAGATTGATACACAGCGCGGCTTCCAGTCGTAGTCGCTATCGTTGGAGTACCACTTGTCGTATCGACGTTTACATTAGCTGAATAAAGAATTTTGAAGACGATCGACTCACCAACTCCAAAAGTTCCTTCATCGTGTGATGTGAATACGTCGATCACGCGTTCGCACGCTTGGTCAATCTTTATTCCTTTTGATGTAAGACCAGTAATAGGTAAGCTCAGCACTGCCGGCACCATTGGTGACGCAGACTTTCTACGAATCCATCCCGACATCGAGCCATAAGACGCCCGTAAGGAATGCGCATTCTGATAATCCAAGCTCACTGCTTGGTCAACGGCAGTGCATTCAAACTTGAATTCCAATGACGTCGTCCCGCTACCTTTCGAGTATACAGCAAACCTGTCCACGCCCGCGGATACGACATTCGTGAGTACCGAGGCTGTGGGGAAAATAACAACCGGCAAATTGAAGACGACTTCGAAATAGATCTCGTCGCCAGCCTTGTAAACGCCATCGCGAGACACAGGATTTACTTGCAACACTCGTGGAGAATCTGTATTGATTACGATGGCAGCTCCGAACCCCAGGCTGTTCGGTCTCCCTGGTGCGCTCAGCGTAAGATCAGCGTCCGTTAAAGGCGCAGTCGATAGGCGCCTAATCGAGCCCGACCTTATTTGCAGTGCGGAAGTGGAAACGTAATCCAAGTTGGCGGTCACGTCTCCCACTTGGATAGAATACAGAAATACGAGCGATGTTGTCCCGCTTCCACTTGTGTACTTAGCAGGTCGATAACCAGGGGTATAGATTGGGACGCTTGGCATGCTCACCAAGTTAGTGGGATCTACCCTTGTGCCAGTATAGGTCTCTAACATCGTCACTGCATCACCCACGACATAGTTGACAGTCAGAATCTGGCCGCCAATACTAAATTGCAGCCCCTTGCTCGATATTGTGGTGAGTCCGTGATCAACCGAAGGAAAAATTATCGTATTTGAGGCTGCAGGTAATGGTGCTGCCTGAATAACATGTCCTGGAAGTAAATCCACAGTGCCCGTGTTCAACAGCAATTGAGGCACGCCTGTTACCACAACTGGCATATCAAACGTGACAATCACTGGTATTGTGTCTCCTGCTGTGTAAGTTCCATTGCTTGCTGTCGTCGTTATAGTCAAAATCTTTGGGTTAGTCGTGTCAATAATAATATTTTTGTTCACAGATAGGCTTCCTTTCTCTCCATTCACCGGAAGTTTCAACTTGGCATCGGTAGTCGGCGTAGTTGATTTCCGTCTAATCGACCCCCATTCAACTGAAGAGCGGTGGTACCAGTATACGTGAGGTCAGGCGATGTATCCATGGCCTGGACGATGTACTTAAATTCCGCGATGTGTCCGTCCGGAATCATGACTTGGTTGAACGGAATAATGCGATCTACCGTGCCAGTTTCTAAAACAACAGTCGGAAGTCCACTTACCACAATGGGCTGTGAGAATACGACATGCACCAAGATCTCTTCTCCAATGCCAAAGACGCCGTCTACATGAGGAGATGTCACATACTTTACATAAGGGGTGTCGCGTCAATCTCCAAGGCGCTATTTGCTGAAAGACTGGAGCCAAGTCCTCGTTCCCAGTCTCCAGCAAAACCTGGCGGGGGCAAGATGACGTTGGCAGGAACGTCGCTGACTGCATTGAAAATTCTTGCACCGCCACTAGCTCGCAAAGATAACGCCAGTGAGTCGCTGCTGGCGTACTCTAGTCGAGTGGAATTGTCACCTGCCTGCACTGTGTACGCGAATTTCAGCGTGTCTGGCGCAGTCTGCGAAACAAACTGCGCTCGTCTGTCGGGTACACGCACCCCTTTCCGGATCTCCCAGGCCGAGGGCGTCACCATGGGCGCATACATAACGTGCTCCAGCATCGATCCATCACCAACAGCGTTCGTCGCATCTCCAGTCATTTCCACCAAGTCCCCATCCACTCCTGCAACATTCATCGACTCGAAAGTAATAGTAATATTGTTTCCAAAAATGTGCAGGCCCGGTCCTCGTCGATGCTGTACTTGACCTTCACTCTGTCGATCCTGTTCATGCGCTGCACGTAGGCAGCAAAGACTTTGGCCGAGGCGTCCCACGGCACGTTCCCCACCTTCTGGGGCCGAACCCTAGCGCAAATTTCCCCTTCGTGGCTTGGCAGCGCAGTCTCTGGACTTCTCGAATGTGGCAAGAAGAAGAGTGGCAGCCCGTGCGTAGAAGCAGAGAAGGAGCGCCAGTCACTTGGACGGCGCTCGTGAACTGTATGAAGACGTCCACGACCTCCCCGACGCCCAATTTGCCGTCGGTGTGGTCGGAATACACGCGCGTGATCTTCGCCGGGCCCTGACTATGCAGTTTGATGGGTTCATGAGGCACTTCGATGCTCAGCAGCAACTCTCCGCCGTCAGGAATGAACAGATTCGCCTCCAGACGAAGGTCTTTGGAGCCGTCGGCGTTGACGACGGCGTCCGCGTCTGCGGCCTGAGGGATCACTTCGACCGCGCCGGTCGGAGAGATGAACAGCGGCAGCAGCGCGAGGACAGCGAGGCGCAGGAGAGCCATGCCCGCCTTGCACGGGATCCTAGATGGTCATGCCTTTTCGACGTTGTTTCTATTAATGTTACAGTCACACAACGGGAGTGTGCCTTCGTACTTAAGTGCGAATTCGAGTCACAGAAGAAACAAAGGCACATTTTATTAACATTTTTAAAACTGTACTTTAAAAAAGTACAGTAAGTTCGCGGGTAAAAATAACGATGATCTACCTGTGACGCTAATGATGGACGCCCGCGTCAAAGTTCGAGGCTCTGCTGGCTGCGAGCTGTTGCGGCGTGTCGAGTCCGTCGATCCTCGCGCAGCGGAGGGCCTGCGTCGAGAGCGACCGGTCGACGCGCCTCAAGACCTCGAAGTCCTGCTGGAAGAGGAGACTCGCCGCTCGATCACCGACGCCTACCAGCGTCTGCTCTTTGAGGTCAAAGTTCTGCACCGCAAAGGCAACTTCAAGAGCTCGCAGGGCGAGGCGATCGTGCAGCGAGTTCGCGACGTGGCGAGTGGAGGCAAGACGTCCCTCGACCTCTCCGGGTTCACCATTTTCGACGAGTTCGTGGGTCTGCTGGTGCCGTATCTGCGCTCCAAGACGTGCAGACTAACGGCCTTGCATTTGGCACGCACACCGCTTGGAGTCCAAGCCGCTGTCAACGTGGCGCAGGCGTGCAACAATTATCTGCACTATTTGCAATTCTCAGAGAACCCGATTCCAGTTGACAGAATCCGTTGTGAAGCAGCGACAAATGGAGATATCGTTCTTTCCGGGCAGAATTTTAATCATTTGGATGCTGCAGCGATTGGCGTCCTCGTAGAACGTGAACGCAAAAAGGTTCAAAAGTTAGATTTGTCCGGAAATTCTTTGACAGGACCCAAAGCGAACGTCTACCACGGGATCGCCCTTATTTTTCAAAGTCTCAAGAGTTGCCGTCTGCTACAGGAGCTAAAGTACGTCAATACGATAGCGTCTGGTGGCTAAATGGTCTGCTTATTTGGTTACTATGCATTGTGAAGTCTTAGCGCTGCAAATCTACGAGCGGACGGTCTAGTAGCTTTGACGAATGCAATGCAAGATTTTCTCGTATTGGAGAAGCTCGATCTCAGTCGGAACCGGCTAGCGCTTAATAGCAGTGACGAGAAGCGGTTTGCTGGGGTGGAAACGTTTTGCAATGCACTATGGCAAGCAGGAATGCTGCGGGACATCAAGTACGTTGTAAAATGTCGAGTCGAGATTTCTTGTGCATACGATTGTAGGGAACTAACTTTCTTGTGGTCGCCTTCACGTTAGTTTGGCAGACAATTCGTTGGACTACCTGTGCTCTGTCCACCTTGCGGAGATGCTCAAAGTGAATCGCACGCTCGAGGTGCTGAATCTCGCACACAACCCCTGACGGATGCCGGCGTTGTTGAACTATCTACAGGGCTCAAGAAGAATGCATCGCTTTTGACTCTCAAGTGCGTGTTGTGTGTGATACTACTCTTGGTACCTCACCTCATTCGACATTGTTTGCCCATATCCAGTCTGTCAGAATGTCAGATCAGTTGTGAAGGCTTGAGTGCAGTCGCAACAGTGCTGCAAAAGTTTAACAGCACCCTTCGAGCACTTAAGTGAGTATTCTCTAATGTTATTGGTGCGCCTCGTAATTATGAGCAATTGAAAAGTTGAATTCTGACAATGAATGCACTTTATAGCGTCGCCAACAACCCTGAAGTGCGCTCACAGGGATTCCAAAGGCTTGTGAAGTGTGTATCGCTGAACCACAGGATCACTAAAGTTGAGGTAAATCCTGGGTCCCGACACGAGAAATATGCGAACAGACTTCAGGGCTATCTAGCAGTCAACGTGTTGCTCAATGCTGTACAGACGGTAGGTTTGTTCAATGATCTACGGCTCGCTATATCTACACGTGACAACAACTCCAATGGTTTCTAGGATGCCAAACGGTTTTCCGGATTTCCCGAGCTTTCGGAGACACAACGAACCAACTTTGTGGATAAACTTGAAAAGTTGAGTGAAAATGAGCTAAGGAAACTGCACGACGAGCATGTGGTAGAAAAAGCAACAGCGTTCTCAGATGAGAAAGTTGCTGCGGGACTTTCAACGCTTCGACATTACGCCAGGATGGAACAATATGCTCCGCTGAAGCGGATGCTATGGGTTTTCGAGGTGGGCAGTCGCCACGATAATGTCGCGGAACGACTAGAGCGCTCAAGCAAGATACAAACTCGTGGGAACGATGAAGATGAAGAGGACATTTGGGACTACCCGTTGTGTTAGTGATTGCTCGTACATAACGGACGCAAACCAACTCGGAAAAACGGTCTGTTCGAACCAACCTCAGTCCATTCTTGAAACGACGGTTGCTTTCAGACTTCGTCCGCTTCCAGCGTGCAACAATGCCTCCGCCAGGTAAAGATATCTCGAGTTGTGTCATACTACTTGTACTAAAGACCAACCGCTAATAGGCAGTATTGCGGTGACTTTGTAGGCTTAGCAGCTGGGCCGGTCACTCGAGTGTGCCATGTTTGTGGGCGTCAGTATGGTTTGTCATCGTTTGAGATTCATTTGAAGCAGTGCAAAAGCTCTGGGTGCAAACGGTCAGGCCTCTTTACACGAACCCTCGCTGCATCAGGACATGGTAGCTCACTGAATGATAATGCTTGACGCTTCAGGAGGAGCAAAAGCCGAAGAAGGAGCGTCGTCCAATTCCGAAAACACCTCCTGGGCTAGGCGAAGGGGGCGGTGGAGGCGGAGGAGCTGCAGTTGGCGGAGGAGGAATGACCCGGGAGGAGATTGAAGCTCTCAATCGCGCAGCACAGGAAACATTCAACGTTCATGGAATGGAAACATGCGAGTTTTGTGGCCGAACGTTTGCTGAAGGCCGATTGGCAATTCACAACAAGAGCTGCCGCGCGGATAACGCTGCGAGAAAGGTGACGGATGGAGCAGCCCCACGGAATAGGAAAGGTTCGTGTTAGTGTGTGGGAGTGAAAGAAGACACCATAAGGTCTCACAAGTTTTGTGCCTCCAGAGCCAGAAGTAGAGTACGGTCGCGTTCGACCAACACGACCACATGATAGCTCGCCATCGGAAAGTGGTGTTGGCAGCTCCAGTGGCGGTGGAGGCTCTCCACAAAGGCCTACAACTGGAGATGGCGCACGCGCTCTCTCTGGTAATCTGGCGAGCAATCGCAAAAAGATCCCCGGGCAAGACCCAAGCACCACGACTCGACAGCGAATCCAGTCACCTCTGGAGCAAAGTGTCGACGGTGCGTCCCTGGCACAAGAACTACAAGGGAAGGAGAGTATGATTACTGTCATCCAGGGGAAATTGGATCGCTGGGAAGCCACGACGCTCGCCACGTTGCAGGAAATTAAAGATCTCAAAGAAGTATTCGCTCAGCTTAACACATCGTAACACGCGCCATTGTTCTAACGGTGTCGAGCTCGTTTACATCAGCTCGACTCCAGTTTTATCCAGCGGTGATTCCCAAATTTTCAATCTCTTGTCATATGATACCGTCACTAATATCGGACTGCCGTTCGATGACACACTAGATGAGCACACGAGATCTCTCACTAGCGCTTCGTGGGCGTCAAACGACTCCACGATCTTCTCCGAAGCAACAGACGACACAAAGATGGTACCGTTTTCTTCGTTGTTGGAGATCACGTATTTCTCGGACGGGTGCCATGTAGCGCGTGGCTGGCTGTAAGGTCCAGCTTTATGCCCGTAAAAGCTCCGTAGGGCCACATTTCTCTTGATCTGGATTTGCACAAGATGCAAAAGCAAAACAAAGGGTATGAGCTCACTTCATGTCTTGGGTTATGATACATCAGGAAAAACGAGCATTTACTTACCGAAAATATGAAGTTGCGGTTCGAGTCGGTGGCTGCTAACAGGTACTTTCCGCTCGGTGACAAGGCCAGATCCATGATCGTGTATGAAACGTGCTCGATGCCGTCCGGATTCATGTTAACTCTATATCAGACATCAAAGCATCACGAAAGCGTTAACGCCAGTATTAGCAAGGCTTCCACTGACAACAATTCCGCACCTCTCCTTTTCGAATGTGGAGCAGTCAACATAATGGACATAGCAGTCGTCTCGCACAGCGATCGCCAACAACTCGTGGCTGCTTAGCACTGATCTCAATTCAGAAGCATCATCCTCTGAAACAGTTGAAGGCGACGGTGCAAACACAATCGCCTCAACCGTGCCGTTAAAGTAGAAGGACTTGGTCTTCTCACAGTGTTCCCCTCCATGAGTATCCCTCGCGTCTGCATTCACCAACCTCGAGCACTGATAAATATTCAGCGACTTATCGCTCGACCCCGTGGCAAAGAGCAGCCCTGATCCGCTCCACGCCACTTTGAACGCTCCATGACGGGTATGGTCATTGAACTCGCACACAGTCTCCAGTGTCCACTCGTCGCCCTGCTGCACCAATCTGTACAGCGCGTGCTTTGCATCCATCCCTGCAGCTACAAAGTAGTCTGCAAACTCCGCCTTGGGGTTGAACGCCAGAGCCAGCACTGGGGCGCTGGTCTGGACACTGCAGAGCTTGGTCTTCGTCCTCCAGTTGTGCACACAGACGCACTTGTCTGCTCCGCCTGTGACCACAATCTCCGGCTTGGTCGCGTGGCTGCTGACGCTCAGTAAGTTGCCGAAGGAGTGGACGTTGTCTATCGCAGCAACTTGGTTGATTTTCAGTCCAGGACCAGGCAGCAGGAGCTCGTCAGGCACTTGGAGCTCCAAAAGTGGGTCTTCCGACGGCTTGGAGGGACTCGCAGCCTGTTTGTCGAGCAAATACCGGTTCGACTCGGCCAGTAACTCGATCTCATCGGTCAGGTCTTGGATCTGCTTGCTGGTGGACACGTCCAGATGGTCGTAGCGCTCCTGGAGCAGGCGCAGAGCTTCCCGCAGACGCTCATTCTCGGCCTCCATTGCTCTATTGGGAGAAAAAGTGTATCTAAAAGTGTCGACTCAGATCTGATCTGAAGATGGCTACATTTTTCATTTACTCTTCTTGGTCTTGGATGGCTTCTTCCCTTTCTTGCTCGACTTCTTCTTCTTGCTGTTGTTGCTGCTATTACTTTGTTTCTTTGGCTTGGTAGGCTTTGCCTTGGTTGCCAGTGGATTGCTGAGCAAGCGCGCACCTGCCAATGGGAGGTTGTAGATACTTTCGAGCAGAGGACGATCTTCCGGCACCAACAGACCACGCTCCAGAACCTCCGACGACAGCGACAATTGGTTTGCCGCAAACAGTCGACGGATCTTGTCCATTTCCTCCATTTGTTCCTGTCGGAGATCGCTGGTGGATGTGGCTCCGTTCACCTCAGGGGTGAAAGTTCTTGGGAGACGGTTTGGTCGAGTCCCTCCTGCGCTTTGCGGTCCTCGACTTGAACGACCTGCTCCTGAGCGACGAGATGAAGAATCTCCGTCGCTTGCAGGCGCTGATGACGGAGCACCAGGTCTCAACATACCGTTTGGTTTCTGCAAAAACATAGGACAAAGCGGTCAGTGAGTCGACTGCAAAGGTGTATCAGTACTGCTGTCGTTTTTTTAAGCCACCTTGTCAGATGGGATGGCGAAGACACGACGCATTGCACTTGCTTCTTGTAGACAACGGAGTTCCGGGTCTGCTGGCAATGCCTGAGCTGGAATGGTGCCGCGGGGGTGGACCTGGCAGTATGGGCAAATTCAAATGGTTATTTCGTGAGTTATGCAGAGAAATTGAACAGTCTATACCTTTTGAGTTCCAGGCATGCTGATGGAATCGACTTCGCCGGCAAGATGGGCGGTACTATCTGAGTAGTAGTACGGTACGTGGTAGCTTTGAAATTTCATCTCTCGGCGAGGCGCACGGTCATCACTTCTTTCATGCATGGTTTCATCCCTCGCGGGGTCCTCTTCCTCGTCCTCGCTTGTGCTTGAAGCTTCGTCGCTAACATCTGAAGCTCTTCGCTCGAGATTGAGAGTTGAGACAGACGGACACTTGGCGGCTGCACATGACCCCGACTTTGGCGGGAATAAAGGTGTCTCGCGCCTATCTTTTGGCAACGACGCTGCAGCGAGCAACCCAGGAGGTACGTAGTTTGGTGGCAATTGGTTCCGAAAGTGCATGCCTCCTTTTGTTGGAGTCGCTGAACCCCTTTTAGTCTTGATGACAATCTGAGTGGGTTGTTTCTGTGACCGCTGCTTGTTCGTTGTAGCATCACTTGTCGGCGCCGCATCCTTCGCTTCTTTTGCTCCATTTCTCTTTGCAGGAGGAGCTGCCGCTACGGGCTGATTCGATCGTGCGGCGAGTTCTGGGCGAATTGACTTTGAGCTCCGTCGTGTGAAGGGACGGTCTTGGTCAACGCCTTCTTGCGATATCTGCTCGAGTCCAGCAACTAATTTCGCGGACTCACGCTTCCTGAGAGATTCCGATTCATTGCGACTGCGATTCATAGCCCATTTGTGAACCTGCTGCCGAATTTCTGCGTCTTTCTTGCGCTTGGTTTCATCCTCTTTGCGACGCTCGATCCACATCAGATTTAAATCTCGCTGCGCAGAAGCAAAACTACGTGAGAACCAATCTCATACGAGGGGTCTTTTTTCAATGAGAAACACAACGCTCAAACCTCTGCATCAGTCTCGGGGTGGTAAAGCTTAAATGTAGCCTTGATCATGCGATTTTGATCTTCTTTGCTTTTAAAATTGTTGGTATCGTGTGATATGCGATTAACCGCGTTGATATCGTCTTCAATAGGAACAATCTGGACAGCAAGAGATAATGTTAGCGCTGCTCAGATATGTGGTTCGACTTGAAGAATCCTCGAAGCAACGTACCTTGTCGGAGATATCTACGCCACGAGATCGCAACTCGGCTATCCGGCGAATATGTGAAGCACGCAAGTCCGGCATTTTATATCTCTGCCAACATTTAGTGGAGGTGATTCTTATCGAAACCAACACTTCCGGAATGATTTGGATACGTCAAAACGCACATCTAACTTCGCCTCCATCGACATGCTTGAGACTAATGTGTTTGAGGTGAAGCTTGATTCGCTCGAGCATTTGTCCAGCGCTGGATTGGGTGCGGTACTAGGTTTCTTAGGTGACTTGGTATACCACCCATGCGCATAAAGTTAGACCAGCACTGCTATACTACACATCAAGTGTCTATCGTACCATTCGTGGAGGCAGTATCGGTGTAGACGCAGTTGTTGAAATCTGTGGGCGTTAGTAATGTTTTGCATTGCCAAGACATGAATTAGCAATCGAATCCTAGCGAAGTTGAGTTGCGACGTACGAAAGGGTTTGCTTCGGTGTCTTCAAACCAGTTAAGCACCTTCCTGATGCAAATTTCCTGGATACTCGAGATCTGAAGATACATTTTCAAATTGCACGACAAGTGATTAGATTTGCACGAAGCTTGTATCATTCGACTTTGCCACCAAGATCGACACAGACCTTCGCATCCTTGCATTGTTGGAGCATTGTGCGTAGCGCGAGGTATCGTACAGCCATGCGCTTGTGTTCTTCGTCTCTTTCGTAACCAGTCGGTTCATGCGTATGTAAAAATTTCAGCATCCGTCCAAAGCAAGGTTTTTGTTGCTTGTCGATACGAAAGCTGTCTGAAGACGGGATATCTTCTTGTAAAATCACCAGGGATGCAGCATCTTGGAGGATCTCTACAAGTAAAACGTTGGATGCTATCAGAGGTTTACAATGGTGGTAAGTAAAGATCCATACCTGCAACACTCAATCGTTGAAGGGCTGCTGGCTGAAGGCGTTGTGTGAAGACAGTGCTGTGCCACAGCACTCAAGTCAGTAATGTCAGTATGCAGGTCACTTTGCACTCTTGAATCGCTGTAGAGCATTTCGTACATGAGCTGCTCTATCTTTTCCGGTGGTGATGCTGAAATCATGGCTAGCACGATGTTCACATGCACACTTGAATGACAGGCAAACCCGCTTGTGCGTTGAAGCTGCTTGTGTAAACTAGCAGCTAGTGTTCACATATGGTCGGCCTCAAAATAGCAGGCGTGAGGAATCGAGTCGCTTTACGTTTCGGACAGATCGGCCTTGGAGCTGTGGTTGGTCATCTTGTTGAGCATTTTCGACGTCTTGCTCTTCATACTGGTCGCACTCCCTCGAGGTCGATCCCGCCTGCCTACTTCGGTCATGCGGCGTGAAAGTCCTGGCGCTGCTTTTCTTTCTGCAGTGCGAACGCGACGCAGTGGGGGTAGACATCCTTCCTCCGCTAATTTCAGAAAATGACGAACACGGTCGCCTTTTGCAATGGCGAATGGCGTCTTGCCCCGGTAATTCTTCTGCCGGACAGCCTTAATGATATCGGTGGCCATCTCTTGATCTCGAATGGGAGCGTAGACTCCTAGAAGCGTAAAAACTGCACTGAAATGGTTCTTACGTGCCGCCCTGTTCAAATGCATTAGAGCACTAGATCAATAGATAGTCAGACGGCAAGTAGATACGCACCAGTGGAAAGGAGTGTCTCCAGTGCTATCGATCACATCGCACGCGAGCCCGTGCTCCAACAAAATGCGAATCTACGGCAAACCAAGCGATAAGAAGACGTGCCGATTTCACAATACTAACAAGATGCTAAACCAAACGCTGCTTACCACAGGTGCATGCCCTCGTCGAGCTGCGTCGTGCAGAAGTGTAAAACGATTGCAGGTGCTATCGACGCCATCGAGGTCGGCACCTTCCTCTAGAAAAAACTTCACCAAGTTCTGCAACACAAGAAACACCCTGTCAAATGTATTGGCTGTGATTTTGAAGCCTGCGTATCACGTACCGCATGGCCCCACCAGCATGCAATCTGAACGAGAGTCTCTCCGTGATCTGAGCGAGCAGACTTCACCAAGAAATCGTATCCTAGTCGACGAGCCTTCTGCATTTCCGTGAACACCATTGTGCGAACAACCTCAACAGGCAATCCTTCCTTTACGGCTTCCCATATCGACAGCTTTGACTTGCTGATTTGCTCTATTCGCTCGTTCTGAATCATTTCCTGGCGCTTGATTCGCTTCTGTATCTCGGCTTGTTCACGAATGGCGTTTGCACGTATCTCATCGGTCCGCTGGTTTACACCCTTCTGCCACCACTCTTGACACTTCTTCAGGAAAATCGTGTGATTCGCTTTATCATTCAAGCGACGTTGCTGCTGTTGCGCTATGCGAGTAACACGTAAGTCTTCTTCTCTCATTTGAGAAAATTCCCTCTTTCTGGCTTCGTCAGTCCGATGGTCACGAACTAAGTCGGTCGTTTGAGATAACCTCTGCTCCATTTTGCAAACAGCACCTAGCGCTTCCTCTACGGATGGATGCCAGTCTTCGTATTTCTTCCCAGCGGCCGAAGTTGTTCCATTGTTAAAGTCTGCGAGCCCCATGGAATGCTGAAGCTTAGTCTCAGCCAGCTCCAGTAGTTGACTGATATCACCACCCTGAACAATTTCCATCATACGGGGGTCTTTGATGACAAGCAATCCATGCGCCTTCCACTTCGTAAAAGTTGCAAGCGCGGTGTTTATCCGCGCGACGTCTAAGTCCACGAAATAGCTGTTCATCAATAAAATACCGCGCAAGAGAGCTAAACACTCGCTGCGCACCTCGGCCAATGACTTGTGGAAGCGCTCGGCAAGGTCAGCGCGCACAGTCATGGATTCAGCATGCTGGATATCCTCCCCTCTAAACTCCAGCGCATCAATATTGTTCTTGATACTCTCAAAAGATTGACGCCACTCTGCAAGCAAATTCACCAAATGAGGGAACTGTTCTTCTTCCACTAATATGAGCGTGCGAGAGTCGATCTCTTCTTGAATTTCTACTAAGACTTGTTGCAGTTCCCCAAGCTTCTGCTCCATTACATCTGGATCGGTGAGTGCCCGTAATTTTTCCCGCTTAGCCCCAACACTGTTAGCCGCAAACCGTTTCCGGAAGGCACACTGAATCGACAACGCCGAAGTATCACGCTGACTGCCTTGCACCAGCGACGACACGTATCTCTGAGGTCTGTCCCATGTAATTGCGTCCGTGATTGGATGTCGGTAGTAATACTTCCTCGACCGTGGGTCAAAGTACTCGGTCCATGGCGTTTCAGCGTGAAGCGAGTCCTGAGACTCAGGACTCGATTGTCTAGCTAAGGCCTCGGCTCGCGCTCGTGCCTCATCCTGATCCTGCTCTCTTTGCTGTTGTTCACGTAACTGTTGCAACTCCTCTGCCTCTTCCTCTTCTTCCAGTTGCTTCACTCGATCCCGCGCCTTCTTGGCGCGGAAAATGCTCTGGATTTTGACGGCGCGTGTGGATCGATCGTCTTTGACACCAACCAACACGTCCGCAGGTTTTTCCCACTGGGACTCGCCTGTGCCGCTGTTGTAGTAGTATTTCTGACCTGTCGCGGGGTCGAATTGCTGCGTCCATTGCCGCGCCTCCTTCACTCTCTTGCGTGCGACGCGGCCGCGATACAAACTCTGGATCGCTAGGGACGCAGAGCTCTCCTGCTTCGGATCCTCCTGATCAATGTGTTGGTCTTCTGCACTGCTTTGGCGGTTGGATGAGTCCTCTTCTGCTGTATCTAAAGGCTGGGACGTAAGAACTGCCTTGCACTCCTTGGGCTCCTCCCGCGAACTCTCCTGCGTGCGGATGTTGAAGTAGTAGAGCGAGTTGGAGGCGTCGTCCCACTTGCGCACCCACACGGAGTCGCTAGAGGCAGCATTAGCGGTATCATTCGAATCCCAAGACTGTGGTGCATCTGGCGCACCTATTTGCATCGATGGGGTGCTTGTGCGTGGACTGCTATGCTCCGTCAACGCTGCGTCGGTGTCCGCCATGTTGCGACGCTTTGACTTTTGTACTAAAATGTAGCCATGTTCCATGTACTGGTTTTACTCTAGCTGCGACAGCCAACCAAATGCGAGTATTGCTTTACTCTTGTGTTTTGTATGTCGCCGCTTTTACCTTGCTCTCTGTATGACGGCGCTCGAGAGCCAACGAGCCATTCATTTCCGGCCGCCTTTAGCGAGCAGCTCTCTCATTCGCATTCGCTTATCACCAAGTCAATATGGTAAGACCTCAGCTCGATCAGCAGCTTTAGCAGGGGAAGGAGACGCGCGTAACCGCCAGAGATCGACCGTCAGAGAGCCAGCACTGCTGCGAGTGTCCTTCGTCCCCCTGCAAAGCTCCAGCTGACTGCCCATTTAAGAGACTGCTACTCCTTCTAGAGCGTGGGAATTGACAGGCCGTGTGTTATGTGTGCTTGTGCCTGCGCAGCCGTCCCGTTTTTCCAAGAACCGCAAGAAACGCGGCCACGTGAGCGCCGGCCACGGCCGTATCGGCAAGCACCGCAAGCACCCGGGTGGTCGCGGTAACGCCGGTGGCCAGCACCACCACCGCATCCTGTTCGACAAGTACCACCCGGGTTACTTCGGTAAGGTCGGTATGCGTCACTTCCACCTGCTCAAGAACCGCACGCACTGCCCCACGGTGAACGTGGAGCGTCTGTGGACTCTTGTGTCGGAGAAGACCAAGGAGCAGGCTGAGAAGTCCAAGGACGGCAAGGCCCCCGTCATTGACGTGACCAAGGCCGGCTACTTCAAGGTGCTGGGCAAGGGCCGCCTCCCGGAGGTGCCCGTGATCGTCAAGGCCAAGTTCTTCAGCGCTGAGGCGGAGAAGAAGATCAAGGCTGCTGGCGGTGCCTGCCTTCTGACTGCTTAAGCTCTCTCGACGATAGCTTAATATTGCGGTGGTGCGAAACATAATGGGAAAACACATGGAGACATGGGACTCTCATTACGCGTACGCCTCTCGTCGTTTTCTTATTGTTACGGTGTGCCTGTGTTGCAGATGAAGGTGATAGCAGCATCGACTGAGGCCCCGCCACTCAATAGTCGCTCGAGTTCTTCTTGCAGATTTGCTACGTACTCGCTGCAGCGAAACAGAACTCTGCCCCCAGCCTTGATGCTTGTGAGGCGGTAGACGATGCCCTTGGAGCGTGTGGAGAAGCTCAGCAGCTCTTGAACGTCTACGAGTATCGGCGAGCCGTCAAAGCCTTCGTCCAATAAACTCTCGCGAGCGTCCGACACACGAGCTCCTTCCCTATAGACCACGTCGTAGCACTGCTGGTCGCGAGACAAAATGGTCTCACAAGCTTGCAACGCAGACTCTAAGTCGTCTCCTGCAGCGGCTGCAACCCGTTGAGCTCTGTGATCCTGAGCAACCAGCAGCTTCAGTTGAATGCTCCACCGTCTCAGCGGAGTGAGCTTTGCAGTGGCCAGTTGCTGGCGTAGAAACCCTATGCAAACAGCACAAGTCAACTGCTGCAACAAGAAGCAATGGGCTACGACTGAGCCAACCTGGTCGACGTGTGATGTCCTCAATACTCGACAGACTCGTCCCTTGCACTTGTATGGGAGATTGAGCATCTACCGACAGCTGACGGGCCGCCTCCAACTGAAGTCGGCGCTGGGCTTGGCGTCCGTTGAGCTTCCGTTTGCGTCGCTTCTCCAGAAGCTCTTGCTGCTGCCTCTCCAGGTCGAGCCGCAGCTCCAGGACGTCCATCCTGCACAAGTTCACTATTGACCAATCAGCGCCATTCCCACAAAGTATCTGGCCATGCTGCGGTCCTTGACGCTCCACGCGCAGAAGCGCTTGGTTCGACGGTCTGTCTACTGCTTCTCGACGTCCTCAGGCCTCAGACTGCAAGGCCCAGACGTCGCTGACTGTCGCCTTGCGAGGAAACAATCGTCTGACCCGAGCGCAAAGGTGCAGCAATAGCAGCAATAGCCACAAGAACCGACGAACGATTTAATACTCAGCTGTGTGGTGTTGTAGCTGCCAATCGGGAACAGCAACGCGTTCTTACGCTCCGTCGCGAGTGACATCCAGGCTCTTGAGGTTCGTCTACAACTGCAGCCTCATCGTTGCAGATACACTCGTCGCTGATTGTTTTTATCTGGTGCTGATGAGTGTAGAATCTTTATCAGTCACTTGCAAACGACTCAGATGCCGCCCAGAACTTCCAGCAGTGTGTGATGCGCGTGCTGAAGTGTCGTGATGAAAACCACCGGGTGTTTGTGACGGGAATCGGCAAGTCGGGCGCTGTCGCTAAGCGTCTGGCGTCAACATTAGCTTCTGTCTCAGTCAGCAGTCAGGTGAGCAAATAGATCTGATTGTTTGATGCCAAGTCTGCTCCTGACTAGCGAGGTCGTGGGGTATTTTTCATGATGTAGTACGTTCACGGAGGCGAATGGATCCATGGAGAACTCGGAGGCCTAAAACAAGGCGACACGGTGCGTCCAGGCGGTTAGGAGTGATTTCCATGGTGCGGATCGGATGTCGATACTTATATGTGGGGACGATGCAATTGGTGTGAAGGTCATTATCATATCACACAGTGGTCGAACCGCAGAGTTGCTTCCGCTGCCCAAGAGATTTCATAAAGCTGGGTGCTATGTGGTGACCGTCGTGGGAGACAATCAATCGCCATTGAGCCAGCTATGCGATTTGGTACGACATTGTATGGATTGACCTTTGTTTCGATCGCACTATGCTCTTGGTGTGAATCGGTCAACTTGCTGTGTGGTTGATTAATTACGCTGTGCAATAGGTCGTTAGTGCGGCTGCTGAAGACGAAGCGGGCTGTCCTGTTCCGTCCCGAAGTATTATTGTCCAGGTGTGAAGACTTGTGTATTTAGCATGCATATCTGCTGTTAATTCTTGTGACTTTGACGATTGCTCATGGATTTCTCGTTGTAGGAGGCCATATGTAACGCAATAGTTCAGCACTTGATTGAGTGCATGAACGATGGCGATGCTCACTTGCGAGAAAGTCACCCGGGTGGCTCTATTGGTGCTAGGTTGGCTTCGGACTGAGTGATATATCTGTGTAATGTTTTCCAGATATAGAGCAAATCGACACACGAGGTACTTATTTGTTACTTTTCATTCATTTGTGACGGCACGGACGTGGATTCCTTCAGGTTAACATCTTCAGATGCCTGTGACCACCATTGTGCCTGATGGCCTATCCGGCCCCAGTTTCCATGACCATCCAGACCGTTCGCGTACAGCCCTAGTGCTCACGATAGCGTACAAACTATGGAACAACACCAGAATATCGTTACTTGGGCAATATTCCCTTGAACGAATGGAGGAGCTGGAGAAATACTGTCAAAACACATCTCTCTATCGAGTACTGCTCGTGTGTGTCCTGACACCATGTCCGGCACTTTTATTGGCGATACTCATGGAGTGCGTTCCGCTGCAAAACCCAAACGACGGGTGGAAGGCAAACTATGGCGTATGGATTCGTATTTTCTACTTCGTGATCTCTGCTGCTGCCGGGTCACTTTTTCAGATTCGACGTGCGATTCCCGGATTGTCGTGCTGCAAAATCTTTCTGGTTGGTATTGGAACAGGTTGCGGGGCAACTCTATCAATGGTGGTTTTGTCGGTAGTCTGGGCATTCCCAATTCCGTTTGGTTTGGCTATCATCTCGGCGCCATTCCAGTTTTTCTTGTCCCATTTTTCTTGATATCTATCCGGTCACCAGGATCATCACTCATTCCTCATCTCAGCGCTCCATTGAAGCACAAACTCTACCTTATCCTCGCGCAGTCGATCTTGGTTATAGCCTACATCACGTTCGGTGTCGTCTTCAAGAATTGTACTTCTCGGCAACAGTTCGGGCTACTCTTCTTCTTACCAATCATGAAACTCGTGTCGAAAAATTTGGTAGCTCGCCTAGCATCGGACGATGAAGAGACCATTCCAGCTGTGGTGGTATTTACGGTCGATGTGTTCAACGGATTGTATGTATCTCAATGCATTCAATCTTCTCGATCTTGGTGGTCTTCGGCAGTGATGATTGCATTGAACATTGGAAATACAATGGTGTCATTCTGGGAGATTGTTCGAGAAACTGCAATTCTTGTGGCGCTTAACCAGCAAGCGCTGGGAGCCTGCCGAAGGAATTGTGAACAGGAAGGCACAAATCTGTGAGCCTGTTGAAGCCCTCCAAGTCGCAAAAGCGTATTATTCCTTTTGACAATACGCAAGGAATTACGCCGTCTAACAATGCAGGACTTATTGCACGACAACAACAGTCAAAGGCAGGGTCTGACCTGGCAGGGATCGAAGACAAGCTGTCCCAGAAGGCGCGTAAGATGCTTTTTCGGTTAGAATATTTGTCGCTAGTGGAGTACATTGCGAGTACCATCCCAACGGTCTACGTTACCTATCTCTCGATCCTCTTTAGCCTCCCGAGCGCGAAGTATTATCCGTACACGCGGTCTCTCACCTCCGAACAACTACGTATCAACATTGGGAGTATTATGATGTACGCTGTAGCCAAAATGCTAACCCTGGTCTGGCTGAATGTGATGCTGAGGCGCAAGTTCGGGTTTTCGCTACTTAGCCAGCTAGCGTTTGTGTTGGAGAGCGAAACAGACGTGCTACACGGCCGACTTTTTGTTTGGGTAGCGCCTTTGCTGCAATTGACGCTGGTACATTACGGTAAGAATATGTTTACCGTAGAGAGGGACGCATTGCTGTGCGAGATGTACTAATCGATTATGTGTTGCTTGGTCATATAGGTGTGGACTTCAGTTTCCGCTTTCAATGGGTAGATTTAACAACTGCAACATGATGCTTTACGACTGTAATCGTGTGAACTGGTCATAAATAACTTGGCTCGTTCGGACTCAGTGCAGGTTTTGGCAGTGGGTATGGCGTCCCGCGATTCGCACCACCTACAACTCCCGACAGGGAATTTTCGTGCCCAGAATGAGAATGCATCACCTTGGAATAAGCTCACTAAGCAGCAACGCCAGCCCGATACAGGGCAGCCGGTCCGCCCTCAGATCAGCCGGAAAATATTGGCTAAGCCGTCGAATTCGCTGTTGTCACCGCGACAGAAAGTGTCTATGAGTCCACCCAACGTTAATCTCACTGGATCTAGACCTGCATCACCTACTATGGCATCCCCGATGCAGTGCAAAAGTCCGAGGGCACACCGAACTCCGTTCACGATTGCGACCGAGGAAGCTAACACACCAAGCGAAAAGCAGCGTCAGCGCCCTGCTAGCTCTCCGGTGTTGAGTGGCCCGGATCAGAGCCTGGCATGCGAATTGCCAGCAAGTGCCAAGAAAAACACTGAGCCGCAGTTTTTACTTCCGATCAATCCACACGCTCGGGAGCACATCGAGATTAAGGCGTGTCTTTTGGCCCATACGCATCATTTGGACGTGGATGAGCTCCATCGAATTCGTGGTGATAACCAGTTGGCTCTGAACAAACACAAGATGCAACGTATCATAGCTCAGGGCGGGCTCTTTGATGGTGGCAGTGCGCACGAGGATGCTAAGCGCAAGACAAATTACCTCCTGCGGCATTTCTTCTCTCTACATGACACGTAAATGCCCATGAACTACCAATCGACTTGGTTCGCTGTTTTAACGGTGTATTGCTACCTGCCAATGATGTAGCAATCCTTCGATGCCTCAAGAACAATTATTATGCGATGTGGTCGAAGAATGGGCGTGCGGCGACCAAGCAACGTCGGACGATATCTCGGGGCTTTGGAAATCTATCGACAAGCATATTGAGCTTTCATGTACAGACATCATTCAGCCCCAGTTTCTCTTCGCAAATTCAGTACTAACCTTTGTTATCTACAGATCTATTACAGCGAAAGCTGGTCTCAAACTCTAACCCAGACGATATCTCCACTGTGATTGCGATGGATTGTTTGAAACAGCTTCCTCAGCGGTTGCCCGAGTATCGGCGTGTTTTAGATGTCATCATTGCTTTAGTGGAGACCGGACTCTATCTGGATGACCCCGCGAGGTCTACTGCATTTCCAGATCCCTCTCAAGACGACAAGCACCCTGTTACTAGGAAACGTTTCTACTTCGAGGAATATAGATCCTTGCAGGCTCTTACGCGCGACAAACAAGTGGATCAACATGCATCTACTCAACGTGGTGCAGCAAACAGCACGCAGCAAGAAGTATGCAGCAGTGAATCATTTCGCCAGCAAACCGAGAACCTCTTCAGTCAATTGGGGAATGATGAAGATAAAGGGATATCTTCATGGCGTTATTTCGCGGCAGTCTCAGTACACTATCAAGTGTGGTATGCGAGGAGGTGCTCAGCTACTATCTAGGACAGAGTGGAGCAGCGAGCGCTGACGTGCTCTATTCGCTGCTGATGAAACAAATTAGCGCTGCTGGAATAACAAAACTATTGACCCAGATCTCGCAAGCGTACCCGAAAGATTTGCAGAAGTTTGCTTTCGAAAGCCTTGACGGGATGCTAGTAGTACCCCCAGCTACGGGTGTGTCTGCAAATGATTCAAATGCACCTGCTCTTTTCCAACAGTTAGTTGACCGCTACCCACATGAGTTTGCTGCAATTTTGTGGCGTTCCCGTATTTGACTGCCCATATATTCCAAGTACGCATGTCATGGTCATTTGTAACAGATACATGTGCATCTGACATTTATCCCTGTTTGAATGTATTGTAGGGATCCGAGCACCTCGTGGCACGAGTTCTGGAGCAAAATGTGTATCGTATTTCGCAAGTTTTGACGCAGCGAAGCGACGTTCTGGTGCCGCTACTAAGCCACACCTTCAAAGAGAGCACGGTACGGAAAATGCAATTATGGTTGTGTTGGCTGCTCGGGGTTATTAGGCCGTATGTTGTGGTTTGATATTAGGTGGTGCTGGAAGAGTTTTTGGTGAACCATCCTCGTGGTCTTGCTGACCTTTTAATGAACCGTTCGGCATCAATTGCCGCCGCGGTGAAGGCGAAGCCATACATACTGTCGGGTTGGTAAACGAATGTCTTGATATCAGCAAATAAAGTTGTGCTACGATACTAACAATTTGATCTGCATTGTAGATCTACTTCAAGCATGCTACCCGACACTAACAAAAGTCTTGGCAGCAACATCAGAAATTGTAAGCACTGTGATCAAAAGCAACCCTCAGGTTCTGCCTCAGATCGTTCGGGAGGATCCTACCATTCTAGCTGCCGTGTTTACAACGGTGCCGCAATGTTTGGGAGAAACACTCGAGAAGAGCCCTGAAATTTTGGTTGATGTTGCGCACCGCAAGCCAGCGTTGGTGGCTAGATTATTCGCAGAGCATCCAGACCTACTGCTAGTGCGTTTTATCGTGCTCCATGCCATACTCGCTTCTCACTTTCTGACCCAGTTATTTTACAATAGGAACCTCTGGAGGCAAATCCAGCGCTCTTCACGACGTTCCTCGTGTATCACCGAAGCGTTCTGCCAGACTTTTCGGACCCAAATTTCGACCCCACAGTCTTCAAGATACGAACGAAAATGATGTCGGATTTTGGTGTGCAAGTAGGTAGTAACATGAAACAGACGCGCAGGAAGCTCAGGATTCGTGAAAAGCTACGAGAACAAAGCGAGGATCTCTTGGAAGCTCAAAGAGAGGTCACGAGCAAAAACGGCTCAATGACAATTTCAAAGGCCGAAGCAAACCCTGTCGTGGAAGAAAATCTATCACCGTCGGACATCGGAATCGAAATTGCTCGCGTGTACGCAGCCAAAATCAAAGCTGATGGGGAAGATGACTTAATGAGCCGCAAGCGACTATCGCTAGCAGATTTTCTATTGGTACGGTGCTGTTTGTACGACTACCTTCTCACAGTTTGATAATTTTCGAGCAAACCCTTGATATTTTCAGGAGCTGTATATTCTTGAGCTGGGCTTGAAGCCATCAGCGAAAGCGAAGATGGTGAACCTTCTGATTGCTGCGAAGCACGTGGGAAATGAACCGGAAGCTATGCGGATTAAATGGTTTCGACGCTTCTTGAACGCCATTCCTGGCGATCGACATTTGCCAAACACCGCGCTGGACTTCTACCTTGCTGTGCTTCAACACCTCACCTCAGCGGACCTCATGCCTCAACAGGATGGAGGATTATCTCAAGTCTGTACCGTCACTCAGTCTATGTTGAAGACGCTTGTTGATGATCCGCTGGTGAGTCGAATGTTCGACAACAAGGAGCAACGGCAGGGATTGCTTAATTTCTTAAGCCCACCAGCAGGAACACGGCAGGACCTGTCTGGTGGTACGTTATCATCGCCTGGACTTGACGACCTGCTAGACGTGGTGATGAAGATCTGGATGCAATATCAACTAAGGTACGTTGACACCGCATTAGAATGCCGACTACAAGGTAAGCTAAATGGTAGTGTATGCCGCTGCTGGAATTGTGTTTCGACAGATTACGAGAAGAATGGGCTGCCGTGTTCCAGGAGATCACCCCAGACGGCACGGGCATAGCACGTTTTGATGGTGCGTATCAGCATAGTGCGTATGAGCCGGTGGTGATAGCTGACTGAGCTACTTGGCAGCATTTGCTGTGATCGTGCGGTCCAAATTTCCTGTGCTAGACAACCGAGCGCTCATGAAGGTTTACAACACAAGCGGGGAGGAAAATGATCAGGGAATTTCGTTTTGATTTCGGTGAGATCCCTGCTCTTTACCACTTCAAAACAATGTCGTCCTGTGTTTTGGTGCGCAACCTTCTAACCACTGTTGTGCTTCTCATTCGTTAGGATGACTTCACGCTCACGATGTCTTTCCTGCAAGAACAGTACGCATTACGCCAGTATGCTGTCACTTCGGCAGCAACTGATTCATGCGAGCAATTGCCGTCAGTCTCGCTCACATCGTTTTCAGTTTCTGGTTGGCAGTAGCTCTTTCGTGGATGCCACCAGCAGACCAATGGCCACTCCCACCGCTAAAAAACACTCGTAGTTTGTAGACAAATAAATGATAATGTCTCGCCATGTCGAGTTCCAGGCTGTTAGCCGTCTATCCACGTATTCTCGGGTGTACTGGGAAAAGCTCCACTTGTCTGTTTTCCTGCAGTGCCATTGCGACTTCATATGCCGAGGGGCGCCGCAATGGATCTACATGGAGCAACTGCTTGATGATAGCGCCGATGAGTGGCGGAATGGAGATGAAATTAATGCACAAATGGCACGTCTTATGACTGCACGTTGCGTCAATATGGCTAAACACTTCTCTTCGCCAATTTGTGTTGGCGAGAAGGTAGCTCGGTCCACCTCGAAAGCCCCATACGACGCACTGCACCAACTGGGGCACCACAAACAACAGTAAGCTAACTCCTCATCCACCAAAATTCTCCCCACAAAAGCAAACATCACTCACTATAACTCCAGCAGACCACATATCCGCAGCAGCACCATCAAAGCCTGGTCGTGGTGGCGCCATCTGCTGATGCGACCGCACTTCTGGCGCCACGAACAAAGGTTTGCACTTGATACTGACATACCCCGCTCCAACCAGTCGCCGATGGTCCATGATCTGACTGCTGCCCAAGTCGATAACCCTCGGCAGCATTCTACCGTCCACCGCCACATTGTACACGTCGAGATCCAAGTGCGCCACATTCTGCGCATGCAGATACGTCAAGGCCCTCGCTATCCCCTTGAAAATCTCGATGCCTTCTCTCATCCACTCCTGTCCGGCTCCTCTGTACACGTAAGAAATGCACTCCAACTTGGTGGGAGGGGCTCCTTGTTCCTGCGCAAACTCGTGCAAATGTTTCACCATGAGCTGATGGATCTGTCTGTGGGCGTAGGCTTGAGACTGCCATTGGCCACGAACTCCGTGGCCACGTACTGGTTGTACGAGTCGCTGGCGTACTCCCAGCGGATCATGTGCTCGTTGCCCAGCGGAGCGTCGATGCCGCCCATCTGCAGCTGCCCCATGACGCGGACCTCGCTCTCCACGTCGTCTCTCTGCAGCAAGACCTGCGCTCTGTCCATGATCTTGAGCGCCACGGGCACCTGCAGCAGCGTCGGTTGGTCCACGCGGAAGTAAACGCCCGCGAGCACGAAGCCGCAGCGACTGACGGCCAGTTGGCTGTGGTGGCGACGCACAGCGATGACGCCACGCCGCGAGTCCCACGGCAAGTAGATCTCCGGCACCTGCATGACGTACGGCCGGCCGTGCTCCGAGATCGCTGGGTGCGGCGTCCGTTTGTACGGAGGGTGGACGCCATACTTGGCGAACTGCGTCGTAGCGAACCACACGTCCATTTCGAACGTTCGGAACTCGTTTTGTATCGAGACTGGATTGTGTGCGGTACGTAAAATTCGGATACATGGCTACGGACGTGAGTGTGTCGGCAGTGCTGGCGTCGGACCAGAGGTGCGTCCTGTACAGCGACAGCGTGCGTTGCAGCCACAGGTTCGTGCAGGTTTCTGCTGGGAAAGCGACGAGCTTTGCGCGAGTTCGGCCCAATGGCGACGGCTCGGTGGTGTCTTGCGGCCTCTACGACGCTCTGCAGCTGTCCTGCGACCCGCCACTGACGTTGCAGGTGCAGTGCATTGCAGAAGAAGAGCAGAAGAGCAGACGGGCAAGCTGCAAGTGCCAGTTGGGCGTCGTTGCAAGCGTGCGAGTGGAATTCCAGAGGCGTCAACGACCTCCTCGAGCGGTACTCTGTGCCCTGCAACGCATTGCCAACAGGTTGTTGGATGGCGCGATAGTGTGGGGAGGACTGCAGTCTTCAGTGAGCTGGTTGAACTCTAGAGATGCGGTCAAGTACGCAGAAATTGAGTGGAAGAGTGGAGGCACAGGGTGCTGCAAACACCTGGGCACAGTCTCCGACGAGACGAACGTTGACTTGAGCTTTGTCGGTGATTCGACAACGTTGCAGACCACGAGTTTCGAGCCGATCGATGTTTATTTGAAGCAGATCAATGCCGAGCTGGGGGAGTGGAGAAGTACGCTCGAAGTTTGCTGCAGACCATTTTGCTGCGACTGGGACCTGAACATGATGCATCCGTGAGACCGAGTGTCGGTGCACTTGTTAGTGGGTTGCCTGGAGTGGGCAAGACAGTGCTCGCCAAGGCCATTTGTAAGTCTCTGGGTGTGAAGACGATTTTCCTGAATGCAGCGGATATTTTTCAGACATACGTCGGTCAGTCGGAGAAGCAGCTGGTCAAGATCTTCGAGAGTGCGGTGCTGCAGTCTCCATGTATATTGCTGATTGACGGTATTGAGACGATTGCCGGATCTCGTCGCTCCTTGGCTGATTCGCAAAGCGCGCTTGAAATTGGTGTGTTGGGTGCGCTGCTCTCATCACTGGAAAGGATAAAGGCGCCATCCCACCGCGTATTTGTTCTGAGCACCACGACCAAACCGGGTGAAGTGGATGCCGCAGTTCTGTCAAATGGAAGACTGGATCAAGTTGTAAATATCGAGCCTCCGACGCAAGTAGAACGTCTCGAAATCCTTCGGCTCATGACAACGTCATGGCAGTCGAATGAGATTGATGACGTTTTCCTAAACCAGCTGAGTGAGAGCACAGGTGGATTCGTGGGTGCTGATCTGTTGAGCCTGTGTCAAAAAGCGCTGCAATCTTGTCTGAACGAGGCGTCCGCAGCGAAAGCGCAAGAACACGCAGTAGTTTCCCCACACCACTTCGACCAAGCACTCACAGTGTCCTACCCGTCGGTTCTCCAGACGCATCACGTGGAACAGAAGCAGCAACAGCCGAAGTCAACCTCAATCCAAAAGGCCAGTGAGGATAGATTAATTGATGCATTTTCGAGTGTCTTCGGCATGGAAAACGCAATTCAAACGCTTCGAGTTTCCTTGATTGAGCCGCTGGAAGACTGCAGCCGATTCTTGAAGTTCGGGACGACTCCACCGAAAGGTGTTCTGCTAACGGGCCCTCCAGGGTCTGGCAAAACGCACCTTGCCCACGCAGTTGCTGAAGAAGTTCGTCGCCGTGGACTCGCGTCTTTTGTATCCGTGCAATGCAGCGATTTGCTCACTAAGATCGTTGGTGACACGGAAAAAGCGCTCCGTGAGCTCTTTACCACTGCGAGGAATGCTGCGCCGTGTGTTCTGTACTTCGATCAAATCGAAAGTATCGCACCGCTGCGAGGTTTCGACACAAGTACCGAGCAGACGTTCGATCGCATGCTGAGCATGCTGCTCGTTGAGATGGACGGATTCAACACCAGCCGAAATAAGCTACAGCGAAGCTTAGCAAGTGACGAAGCACGAATGGCGTTCCTTAAGCAGCACGTTGTGATTCTTGCTTCGACAACCAACAAGGATCTCCTAGACCCTGCCATTCTTCGACCAGGGTAAGCTATCCGTCAGTGGTCGTCTTTGTATCCGGCGTTGATTAATCCTCGTGCTATTGATTCTTGTGTGCTGCCAGACGCTTCGACCTCCACATCCACGTCGACTTCCCAGACGAAGACGCTCGTTGTGCGCTGATCCTCCAGGCGTTGCAGCGCGTTCCTGTCGACTACACTGAGAACGCAGCTCTTGATTCAGCTGAAGTCCTCGCCAGACACATGGCCAAACGCACCAGCGGAATGTCAGCTGGGGATGTGAGTGCTATCCTTCGCAAGGCTGCAATGGCCTCTATGCGAGACAACTTGAATGCCACAAATGTAGCCATCAAGTACGTGGTGCAGGCACTCGATGAAGCCACTTCGACTGTCTCAAATACGACAGATGGTACAGTACCTTTGTTCGCACACCGAAATTCCGGTCACAGCCGACGAAGACAAGCCGCTGGAGGACCACGAGCCTCCGTCCGCAGCAATGCGAGGCGAAAGACGGCGACCCACGCCGCATCTCGGCGCTTTGCAGCATGAGAGGAACCGGTACAAGACCAGCCCGCCGGACTTTTACGCTCTGGGCCAGCAATACCCAGAGTTTAAGCAGTAGTACGTCCATAATAGAGAGTGTGGGGTGTCTTTGGTCTTACTTTATTGGTTGATAGTCTGCGCAATGTGGACGATGCCAAATGCCGCGCTTCTCTTGCGTGGGATGATCCCTATGCAGTCAGGTAGGTAACACCCATTCAGTGGTGACTGCTCTGCACTGACAGAGTTTTGCCTGTTGTTGGCAGAGAGTTGACAAAGACGCTTTTACTGAAGGACTTTGGACTGCAGTGGGATATTCCCATCAATCGATTGTGTCCACCGGTTGGGTGTTATGACCTCTTATGTGTAGATTTACTTGCTGTGTCTTACTTTGAGTGCTGTGTGGACAATGCAATTGGTGGTACATAGCTGCCGAATCGACTGAACTATCTTCATTGGATCGAAGACTTGCTGACTCAAGTGGATTGCGTGAAGGAAGAGGAACAAGGTGCAGGCGGAGATCAGCGCCACAAGACGCTGAAGGAATGGGAAGTTTATGGTATCGACGTGGGGACAGGAGCAAGCTGCATCTACGCGTTGCTCGGTGCAACCATGAACAAATGGCACTTTGTCGCGACGGAAATTGATAATGAGTCCTACACCTGTGCAAACGAGAATGTGGAGCGGAATCAACTGCAAGATCTCATCGCTGTAAAGCGAATGCACTCGAACAAGTTGCTGACAGAGCCCTTGCAGGATGAACCACCAGAACGCAAGTTCCATTTCGTAATGTGCAATCCGCCCTTCTTCGATGATATGAGCGAGGCAGACACGAACCCAGACGCGTCCTGCATGGGCAGCACGAACGAGATGGTTTTTCCGGGCGGCGAAGTTGCGTTTATTGGTAGCATGATCGATGAAAGTGTGGAACTACAAGACCGCGTCCTGTGGTTTACATCCATGATCGGTAGGAAGTCAAGTTTGCGGAAGCTTTTGGCTCAATTGCGGGCGAAGGGGTGGCAAATACTCGCACAACTGAATTTTTCCAAGGACGAACCAAGCGTTGGGGAATCGCTTGGACCTACTCACCGCACGTGGCTGTTGATCCCTCCGTGCGTACTTACGACTTGCCCGACTTGCACGAAATACTGGCTCATTTAACGATATCACATTGTGCAGGCAAAAGTGCTAGGAAAGCGAAAAGAAGCTCATCGTCGCCAAGAGACAAGCTTTCAGGTGCCACTTCAAAGTCAAGAAGGTTTGTTACTGCGTTATCTGTCACTCAGATTATGTTGAACATGGGCTAATTTATATTCCACGTATCCCAGCAAGTGGCTGCGCGTCGATACAGGAAGTCCTTCAAAGAGTGCGCGAGTTTGTTGACTCAAAGTCGGGACTCATCATATCTCTCAACATGGAGGAGCACGAAGATGAACATTCGGAGTCGCTGATGTATCGGTTAGAGCAAGAGCTTCCTAAAGACAAAGGTACTGGCATGGGAGGAAGTGATGTGCGCTTTGCTGGCCGTATTGAAATCTTTATGTCGGATAGCAAAGAAGAAGGTTTCGGGGTGATAATAGCTTTCGAGGAGGGAAATCGTGCCGAGTTTTGGACATTAGCAGACATGCTTCAAGCCGCAATAACGCGCACAGGTCGCCAATGGAGAAGGAGAATGCTGCGAATCAATACACAATGCTCGAAGTAGCTCGTCAACAGAACAGTCAATTACCAGCTCGTGTTTTACTTTGGTATTTGGTTTCAATCGATCTACGCCATCAGGACACGACCAACAGCGCTTGTGAATTCCCGGAGTCAGTAAACAAGAGTCTCGATGCAATTTTGAGTTTAGAGGGTATCTTTGTGAACACTTACAAACGCTATGCGCACCAAGTCAGACGCCTCGACGGCAACTGCGACGACGACGAAGACTGCGACGACGACGAAGACCCCAGCACTGACGACAGCGACAGAAGGATAGCAATGTTCAGCCGTGCAACGCTGCTCATCGATCAAGACACTGTTATTATTTGTTAACTCTTCATTGTGACACACACGATAAATAATGACATGCAAGATAAATAGGTGTAGTGTTGGGTCACCAGCATGTCCTTCTTGAGGTCCGACTTGGCCCAACGATGCAATGGCGTTGCGGGATGACAGAAGCTTGAAGGAGCGGTGGACTTCGTCTGGACTTGGTAATGTTTGGCTGTGGCAATAGGAACAAGAGCATCGAAACACTATCGTCAGAACAGCAGATGTACCACACGGAAATAGCCATCACGTACCAGAATTACTCAAGGCGCAGGACCCAATGTGGCGATGTGGTGCTGGACTAACTTGCACGTCGGGTTTGATGGAGGTTTGATGCGCGAGTCTGGGGAAGCATGAACAATTCTCGGACGAAATTACTTGGGCACATTCGGCAGAGACGTCTTGTGCTAGAGCTGACCAGTGCCACGACAGACAATTTACAGAGACGATCAGCACTTCCGCGGATGAGATCGCAAACACAGATCAAACAAGCATACCTGAAATTGATTGAGGTCCAGCGAAGAGCGCGCGATCGTTGCCTGCGGACACACAACAACTACCGCACACGTTAGACCAGACCGAAACATCCCGCAAAACGAATACCCTCATCAGCCACCCGAGCGACTGGGCCACTGCGCTGCAGCACCAGGAGGAAGACTCTCCCTCCAGAGCACGTGGCCTCTCCAACCGCCCCGTCGGAGTATCCTCTGCACCGCGAAGTCGACTAGGAGGCACCTCCACCGGAGGACGTACTGCCAACATGCCAAACCCATACGAGGTCGACTTCTCGGTTAGAGTGCGTTTCGACAAGACCCCAAGCGGCCAGGAGATCGACTTCTCAGCTGGAGTGCGAGCACTCCGATTACAAAGGTCAATTTCCCCGTTTGAGTGCGATCTCGCCAACACGCTTGGTCCGTCGAAAGTCGACTTCTCGGGTCGAGTGCAACTCGCGTGCGGGCTGAGGCCGTCCGCAGTTCGTCGTCTCCGTGAAGCGCCCTTCCAGCCGCCGCACGTCTGCAGGGTCTCCATCGGTGCAGTCTGGAGACCATCAACCCCGGAGGCGGTCACTCCACCCGATGCCACTTGCACAACAACCGCCACCCAAACAGCGTGGAGGATACCGCCTCGCAGGAGCTTCAGCCCAATCCTCCGCGCGAAGCAACTGCTGTGCATCCATTTGCGATACAATCACGGCCGCTGTCCTGCAGGACGCTTGTGTTGCTCTGCTCTGCTATTGTGGTGCTCTGCTCTGCTGTGGTGCTCTGCTCTGCACGAAAGCGGATGCCGAAATGCCCAGTCGTTTGTTCGTTCGTTCGTCGTTCAAAACCCCTCCATCATCACGTGTACATTCTCCTCAACTCGGCAGTCCTAGCGGAACTGCATCTGCGTCTTGTGCACAGTCCTGCGACGCTTGGACGTCTCCGACTCCACTTGCCAGCGCCAGTCCAGCGATCGCTTGCGCGAAGTTGCATCCAGTACAGCGGCTGATTCACGGCGCACACTTCGCGGCTCCACCGATGTCTCCACTTCTTCCAGACGACTCTCTTCTGAATGGTCGAGCAAAGCAACTTCTGAACCATCGTCGCCGTCAGTATCACCAACTCCATCTTCTCGAATACCACCATCAACGCCACCATCAACGCCACCTTCAACGCCACTACTGAAGCCTAGCTCGGACATGTGCTCCACAGCTTCGGCTCTGGCAGAACGGCTTCTCTTCGTCTGCGGCGCCTCATCAAAACACAGCTCGCGACGAGTTCTCTTCCTGCTGCTTGGTGCCGTCGTCGACCACTGCTGCTCTTCCAGCGCGTCTTCATTGTCTGCGGCCTTCTCCAGACCAGCTTCCGTGTCCTCCACACTCGCCGCCTCCTCCTCTCCATCCTCATCGCCGCCTTGCAGTGCGTCTGCACGCTTCTCTTCCTCCTCGAGGGCGCTCGTGGCCCCCGATATCACGTGGATGATGTCCAGGCGATCCAGGAGTCGGCAGAACTCAGCCTTCATCTGGCCCAAGTGTCGTCGCTCCGCTTCCATCTGAGTCGCCGCCTCCCTCACCTCGCTGTCCAACTTGGCGCACTTGACGTTCAGCTTGAAGCACCTCGTGGACGACGCGCGAAGGCGTCGCTGGAGTCGCGTGTAGCTTGACTCGAGCGCCTCTAACTGGAACTGGAGCAGCGACTTCGCGTCTTGAAGAGCGCCCACTCGGCTCTCTGCGTCCTCCTTCTCCATCAGCGCTCTCTCCACACAGAGGAAGACGTCGCTCTTGTCGTGGCTGCACCACTCGTCCGGGCCTCGGGGAGACAGCGTCGCGTTCGTCATAGCTGATGGTTGGCTGCTTGCTTGCTTGCTCGCTTGGTTCGTTCGCTCGTTCGTTCGTTGCTTGGACGGATTCTCCAAATGGCGGCAACTTTGGTTTTGACCGGCGAAAGCGCGCGAAAGAGCAGTCGAAGAACCGGTATTGGCTTTTAAACGCGAAAAGCGCGCGAAACGGAGAGCGAGGGAACCGGTATCGACGCTTCAAACCGGTGCCAGTACTGGCAGTACTACTGCTGATTTGACAGGCTGTCTACGGGCATTGTTCAAAACAGCCAAAAGCAGAATCCCATCGCCGTCTCCTGTTTCAGCTGGAGTCTTAAAAGAATACTGCCAAGTGTGGCTTCCGAGTGTTTCAGGTGATAAATATCTGCTGGGTATCCTCCATGCGGTGGGGATCCTCCCTCCATGCGGTGGGTATCCATGCGCGTATCCATCTCTGTGAGTAATGGCTTCAGTCTATGATTACTACTCGCTATGATTGCACTGCTTGTATGACTGCACAGAATCGATACGATGAGGTACCGTCGCTATTGCAAAGCACACTGGACAACAGACAGCTGACGACTGATAGCTGCCACCAACTGGGGGCTGCTCTTCTTCCGAGCCAAACCTTGCGAGTTACCTGTTCGGCGTCACTGAGAAAACATTGTGCACCTGCATACGACGCCCGCCGTTTCTGTAGCAACACATTATGCCGGATGCAGAGCAGAAGGCTTTGAGGTTGTAGTGAGTTTTGACAAGGGGGACGCGCTGAGTTTTGGACATTAGCAGACATGCTTCAAGCCGCAACAACGCGCAGGATTCGCCAATGGAGAAGGAGAATGCTGCGAAACGATAAGCCAAAAGAAGCCAAGAATTGAAAACTTTGCTTTACACGATCAACCATATAACTTGTTAGCGCTTTGAATAGGTGGTGTAAGTGGTGATTTGCAATGGTAGGCCTGCTTAGTTTGTGGCAGTCTTATTAGTTGTCATCGCGATCAATACATTGCCCATGTCGCTGACGGTGTTTCGGATCATGTTGCGCTTTGTATCGTCCGGGCGCATCCAATATAGTGACTCGATGTACTCATGCAGAGCTGGCTTTACTTGATTGTTTTCCAGGTGCAACGCAGCGATATTCTGACACGCATAGTGGCGGACATCGTTTCGAGGGGCTGTCTTGGCTTTCTTGAAGAGATCCATCGCCTCCTCCTTCTTTCCTTCCTTGATCCGCATCAATCCAAGATCGTTGTACGGGTTTCCGAAAGCAGGATCGAGTTGAATAGCACGATCGCATTCACTGACCGCCTCGTCGATCTTCCCATCCAAGTAGTGGTGCCACCCAAGAAATGCATGCGCATCCGCTGTCTCAAAGATCTTGATGGACTCAACGTAGTAAGCCTTCGCCAGCCTCGCCTTGTCGGTCACGTCCAGATCATCGCTCGAAAGGAGCATCGATGCGCTCTGAATCAGCTCCAAAGCGTCGCCCAAGGCATCAGCCGCATCCTCTGGCAGTTGACTCTTCTCCGTCTCGTACTTGTCGGCAAAAGTGACGACGTGGGGGACGTCTGCGAACTGCAGCAAGTCTCTATCTTGGTCGTCCTGATACAAAAGATGCACTCGCTCCGAGATGGTTTTGTTGATCTGCAGCGCTTCGTCTAGCGCGCTGTCGATCTCCGTCTGCGCCTTAAACTGGCGGAACTCGGAGCGAACTGCGTCTGTGCACGACGCGTTGGACACGAAGAAGTCGCACCACTTGGCCCCACCACGCCACTCCACCTCACGAGGCAGCAGCGCCTGCAGAATAAAAAGAAACAGTGAGCGATGACCACGCCAGGGATAAAGCAGAGAGACTCGTCAGTGCCTTAAAGGCCTCGTGAGCGTCCAGCACTTTGGCGTTGCGCAGCAGAGAGCGATAGAGCGCCACGACCAGCTTCGGTGACGGCGGCATCGGAGCTCTGCTCTTCAAAGTGAAGTGGGCCTAGACGCTTTCTGATTGGTAGATAATGCTGTCTTTAAAAATAAGTGCAACTTTCAGTCGAAATAAAGTATCGTGCTACTGGAGCTGACGGCCATGGTGACGCTCGACATCTGCGGCATTCCGGTGGAGTTCCCATTCCCGCCGTACGACTCGCAGCTCATCTACATGGAGAAGGTCCTTCTGGCACTGACGTCCAAGCAGAACGCGATCCTCGAGAGCCCCACAGGCACCGGCAAGGTGAACTCTCTCCAGTCAATTACTGGCGGACGATAAAGAATTAATATTTTATTTGTTATTATAACGACGATATGCTAAAATATTATATGTAGACGCTCTGTCTGCTATGTGCGACGCTGGCCTGGCGACGGCAACTGATGAAGAAACTGGGCGTGAACGGAGTGGCGTCAGCTCTGGCAGCCAAGCGCTCAGCCAAGTCCTCGCTGGCCTATGAAGGATACGACAGCGGCGGAGAAGGCGCGGAGGCTCCACAGATCCCGAGGATTATTTACTCATCGCGCACGCATTCGCAGCTGAAGCAGGTGGTGCAGGAGCTCAAGAACACGTCGTACCGCCCCAACGTGGCAGTGCTTGGTTCTCGTGAGCATTTGTGTGTGAACGAGAAAGTATCGAAGCTCAAAGGAACAAGACAAAACCTCGCGTGTCGCTCCACGGTTAAAGAAAAGAGGTGGGTAGGGAAGTAGTGCTGGTGTGGACATCTGGAAAGGCGAGGTTGACGATAGTTTGTCGGGGGATGTTCAGATGTATGTACAAGCTCGGGTTTGACGCATTTGCTCGACGGACAAAGAAACAAGCCCAGCCAATCATGGACATTGAAGAATTGGTGTCGACGATGACAGAGAAGAAGGTGTGCAGACCTGAAAAACAAGGAAATATGTTGCTGGTCATTTTACAGTATGTCTCTATGGTGTGCAGATTTGCCCGTTTTTTCTGACTCGGAGTATTCTACCCGAAGCCGAAATCGTGTTTGTGCCGTACAACTACCTTATTGATCCGCTAGCACGGCGGTCAATCGGTATTTCTATTGAAAACTCTATCCTGATCTTTGACGAGGCACACAATGTGGTACGATCGATCACTGTAGTATTGACGAGGAGAGGATATTGCTGACTAGATTTGTGCTTAATACGAATGTAGGAGTCAATAGCTAGTGAAGCTGCTTCGTACGCACTTTCGTCTAACGACATATCCGGGTGCATCTCAGAAGTGGACCAGTTCATTACGGCGCTATCAAATGGCCGTGTGCAGTTAGACACTGGTAGTAATCTTACAATGGAGGTACGGAGCTACTCGTCGTGGGATGCCTTGTGAGTTGGCTAATAGTGTGGCTGCGTAGTCCACCCAAACTCTTCGAGCACTATTCGTGGAGATTGATAAAGGGCTTAACAGTTTCCCTCTGTCGTCAAATGGGGCTTCACAAAGGTGAGTTTACATGCCAACTTCAGCTGCTGTGTATTCGAGAGATGACGTTTTGTTGTTTTTCTTGGACTTGTCCAGCCCGGAGAGTATATTTTCGAATTCTTCGAGCAGTTTAACGTGAACTTTGAGACGTGTCCACTTGTCCTCAACATGATCGAAGAAATTATCGAAGTGGCGAATGCAGGAGACGATTCCCAGCGAGCTGCTTCGAAGCTTGATGCGATGTTGTCGTTTCTAGGCACTATATTTCGAAGCAAAGAGCAGCACCTAAAGGTGGGTCTGTATTTCGCGCAATGTGCGTCTCGTACTGACGTTTGGGCAATGACATTTATAATCTCATGTGCTGTAGTCCGCGAAAAATTATCGAGTTCACATTCAAGAAGTCCGAGAAAGGTATTGAGCTAGAGTGAGTTAAGTCACTTTATTCATTAACTACATAGCAACTGATCGGTCAGGATTCCGTTTATGTAGAGCTTCGAATACCTCTCGTCTTTTCAATGCAGCCCGGAAAAACAAATCATCGACGACCACCCGCGTGTTTAACTACTGGTGTTTTCACCCCGGAGTGGCTTTTCGTGAAATTTGTGCCAACAACGTCCACAATGTCATCTTAACTAGGTTGGTTGCCAATCTGTGATATCTTCCTGGGCTGTGGCTTAACTGTTCTGGTGTGGGTGGGGGTGCTGAACAGTGGAACATTGTCTCCGTTGGAAACGACGATTAAAGAGCTTGGAATTGAGTTCCCTGTCCGACTTGAAAACAATCACGTGGTCGACTCAGACCAGGTTTGGGTGGGAGTAGTTGGCAGTGGTGTAACTGGGAAAAGATTGAACTCCAGCTATAACTTCCGGTCAACTGAAACGTACCTGGTGGAACTGGGCAATACGATTGTAAATTTTACTCGCCTCGTTCCCCACGGACTACTCGTCTTCTTCCCTTCGTACTCCATTTTGGAAGAGAGCATTGGCCGGTGGCAACGTCCTGCTGTGGGTGAAGCGGCTTCATCAATTTGGGATCGTATCATCCAGCAGAAGCAAACGTTTGTGGAGCCACGTGGTCGAGCTGACTTTAAAGCGGTAGTCGATGAATATCACCAAGCTATTACCGACAATGTCAAGGGTGCAGTTTTTTGCTGTGTGTCGGGGAAAGGTAATGTCAGGGAAAAAATCGCTAAGACTCTCTTTTCGAATCAACTGACAGGGCAACTGCGCCGCTTTATGTGTGTGTGGGCATAGGTGAGCGAAGGCATTGACTTCTCGAATAACAAAGGGCGCGCAGTGGTTATCACCGGTCTACCTTTCCCACCAACGAAAGACCCCAAGATTATTTTGAAGAAGAGTATCTTGGACGAAGCTATCGTAACTCCTGGGGAGCAGGTAGGGAAGTTTGGTGATTCCCTGACATTTGGGGGCCCGTACTGATGTTCTCTTCTGTACTCTTACAGAAATTGACTGGGAATCATTGGTATATACAGCAAGCATCGCGAGCAGTGAACCAAGCAATTGGACGTGTCATTCGCCACCGCCACGATTACGGTGCGATCATTTTGCTAGACGAGAGGTTTGCTTTGAAGCAACAGCAGGAATGTCTTTCAAAGTGGCTACAACCCTATTGCCGGGCGTGCAGAAATTACGGTATGAGTGACGGAGTTGTTTGCACTGATCTTCTCTTTATTTAAATCTAAAAATATGGATTACACTTTGTAGGTGAAGCGCATATCGGTTTAACTCGTTTTTTCAAGAGCAATTCAGGGAGAGCTGTGCCTGAGGCGTCGGTGAAGAAGGTGCCTCAACTGCCTAAAAGAATGGGTTTATCCAAGTCTGCCCGGTCGAAATTAGCCGAGACCACTTTCGGCAGGGATGATGCAGACCAGAGCAGTCCGCAGCTGCCTGTGCCAGAATCTTTCAGCTGCAGCTCTCAAACTGCTATTGGGGATGGGCAAACGTATGTGAATCCAGAGCTTCTTCGTCTTGCACCAGATCTACCCGAAGCACCAGGTTCGTCTGTAGACGTGTTCGCTTAGTATATTCGGTTGCTTATTGTAGAATTGTCATTTGATAACAATGATGTTCGTTCTGGTTATAGCATCGCCCATGATGCCGCACGTGCAGCCAGACCCAGTGGTGCACCAAAACCAAAGTTTGGGCTCTTTGCTGATGTCTACATCCAAGTCTGCTATGGTCAATTCCACCTCTTCCATTTCTCGGCCATTTATGGCACCCAAGACGCTGAATGGCGCGGGATCTACTGGAAGTGCCATTGATGTAGATGGTGAAGGCGTTCAATCTTGGCAGAGTGCGAAGCAGCGCTTTTCAAATAAGCAGGAGGGTAATAACTTGAACTCCGCATCTGCCGAGAAAGTAATGGCGGCCGAGTTTCCTACTGTTGCAAGAAAAGTTCTTGAGCCGTCCTATGTGCCCAAGCTGTACGGCTTCATCCGTCAACTGCATGCTGAAGAAGATGTCGACGCAGCTCTGGGTGGCATTTGTGCTCTTTTGAAGGACCCAGCCCGACAAGAGTTACTGGACTTAATGCCTAGAGTACTGAGTGGTGCGATGTGTGACCGCTTTATCCAGACAGCTGAGAGTCGTGGGCTACATTTATCAGCAACCAAAAGCGGTGGAAGTAGCTCAGCTGCTGAAGTACGCGGCGGACACGCTGCTGGTGTAATGTCGTTCTTTGAGCGACTTGAGCATAAAGGCGTAAGACCCTCCATGGCGGGCATGTTCCGACGGCAGCTGTGGTGAAGAACCCGCAGTGCTTCGTGTGCTATGACATCACACGCAAGGCGTACGCCTCGCCACAATGCGGTCACATTTGCTGTCACCCGTGCTGGGAAAAGGTTTGTACATGAGATATGCATATCGAGGCGATACGTGTGAACTGATTACTTTTGTTTAACGTAGATGGAGAGGGATGGGTTCACATCGTGTCCTGTGTGCAAAGTCCCAATCAAGCTGGAACAGCTAAGTTTGATTCGAGCAGCGAAAGATTCGTCGGGCCAGTCTACCAAGAAACAAGCTTGAAGTTGACATGGCTACATCATCCATCCTATAGGATTGTGTCTCGTCACTTGAGTGGCTCCTCAGCGGAATTGTCACTTCATCCGTTAGGCTTGGTTTCGTTTCCACACAAGCCTCAACACGCCTCAACCCAACACAAGCGTTGTGGCTGGCCAAAGGACAGATGATCCGAAGAGTCCAAGTTGGTTGGTATGGCGTGTTTCACCTGCTTGTCGTTGCTCTGTTGCGTGCGTGGCCCCACGAAAGCGTCCGTTTTGCGTTTCTTCACGCAGAAACTGCACAATATTCCACTCAAGCAAGCATTGATTAATATCATGATCGCTGAGAATTGTGCTGCACCGCCTGGTAGTGTGGAAAATTGTGCGTGCATCTTGGTCATTCGTTTTTGTCGTCGTTTTGAACGGATGCGATGCGGTAATTATAGTCGCAACGGCTACTGCTCTGCAAGACAACTTTTAAGCTTTTGAAGCTCCGAAGCTCCGTTCGAGGAATAGAACTCAACGCTCACGAACGACAAGTAGTCGTTTCGGAAAAACGCGGTTCGTTTTCAGGTGACCGCCCACCTTGGCGAATTGCGGCTCCCGACAATCGATCCGCCTGGCCATCACTTCTCAACTTCCCACGGCGAAGCCTCCCCACACGCACGCCTCTTCGCCTGCTGTATTCCACCTAAACGTCGATTGAAGTGCTGCTGCCTCCGTCCACGCCTCACCTCAATACGTACCTGCTACTTTCCAAGTACCCCACAATGTTCTTCGCAAATGGTTACGTTGAAACAGACCGGAGAGCGCCGACTGTATGTCCCGAAGAGACCGATATCCTTCGTGAACTGCTGCTCGATGGCGAGTTTGTGTCTCCACGGCAGTTGCCACCCACACCGGCAAAAATGCTATCTGGAATACCCAGCAGCTCAACGTCGGGCGTAAAGCGCAACACTCAGCAGGTACAAGTCGATGTCTCGTTTCCACAAATCACATTCGACAACTCGCCACACTTCACACGTTTGCAGCCACTTTCCAGCCGCAGTTGTGCCAGTTTGTCAATGCCGGCGCAGTCGCCGCTTCCCGCTTCCATCCTCAACGCGATCGTCTCACCACCGCGCGTGTTTGTGCAAGAGTTCGCTCGACTGCCACAACCATTCTTTCACGATGGCACGCCACTGGACTCCGATATGCGTGGGGTAAAAGCTGAAAAATCCACGGTGTCATTCTTGACGTCCTGTCTTCCACCAGCACCACTGCCTATGCTGACTATGCCACCGTTTAAGAAGAAGAAAACGTCGGCTAGCTCGGCTAGCTCTTCAACACCAAGCACAGAAAGAAAACAACTACGCTGCACGTACCCAGATTGTCCAAATCTTCGTCGGTCTGCAGGTTTTTGTAATCGCCACAGCGGCAAAGTGTGCAGCATCACAGGCTGCAATAAGTCAGCTCTCAGCCGTGGCAAATGTCCCGAACACGGTGGTGGTTCGCGCTGCAAGAAAGATGGCTGCTCGAAGTTTGCTCAAACCCGCGGGCTTTGCAAATCTCACGGAGGAGGCCGCCAGTGCAACGTGAGTGGCTGCACAAAGAACGCTCACCAAAACCGTTTGTGCCGCTCACACGGCGGTGGTAAGCGCTGCGACTACTTTGGATGCCCAAAGTGGGCCCAACGCTCGGGGTACTGCTGTGCTCACACGAAAATGGGCTCAAATGTTCCAGTGTCAAGTTCAGGTGTCGATTCGCAGCGCCTTCACCCAAACGTCCCAACGATAGTGACGTCGTCTCCAGCTTCGTCTCTGTGTACGCCTCCGATCCCCGTGTCGTCACCGACCTTGCTGTCTCCACACCGTCTATTCTCACTATTGCCGTGACGGAATGTCTCGAGTAACAACTCCAAATCGTACTTAGGTAGTTAAGCGCCCCCGACGTCGAAATGCACCAAGTAGGCCCAAGGTAATTGCGAAAGCTGGCCGTTGGAAACCTGCTTTTCGCGTAGAATTCCTTCATTCCTATGTACGTGCCGTTGCACAACAACACATTAAGAACACTCAACAAGTTAATCAAAGGAAGATATCCCACATTAATTCACCTCGACGTTCTTCTTGAAGTGAGTCTACATAGCTCACAGAACTCAATACTTGCGATACAAAACAATCGAGAGTCAAACCAGTCGTAGCATTACGAGAGCTGTACGCAGTGAGCAAGACGCAAGCGGCGATAGATCTAGACAGGAGTAATGAGACCGCGCTCCACGAGGTCCGGGACTTCAGCAGCGAGCCAGGCCAGCTAAAACAATTGATAAACAGAAATCAGCATTTCTTGGTCAGAACCAGCGCGTTTTACGATCAGAACAAGGCAGTTGTCTTACTCAAGCGCAAGTGCATGGGCAACACCAAAGCGCGGCACATTCTTCTGCCACAACGGCGCGAAATGGATGGTCAGGCAGATTTTCCCTCCCCTGTACATCTTGGAGGTTTTTCCTTCTAGCTCTGGGATACACAGCTCCGGGTTTGCGACTGGGTACGTGGCAGGGATCTGTACAAAAACTCCGTTTCGTCAGTAATCGCTCTCTTCTAATAAATCTTCCAGGCTTCTTCTCAGCTGCACGCACTTCAAACTCCAAGTCGAACTCGTAGCGGAGACCATTGTGGAACGACCAGCACTTGCCAGTCCATCTGCCCTCCAGTCACAGACCAATCATAATAGGTAAATCGGTTAATGTAGCTGTAAATTGTGGTAAAATAAAAGCAATAGTCTTGCCTGGTGCCAGACTTGTTGGACTCGATGGTGAACCAGTCGTTATCAGCCTCCTTGTTCATTTTCACATACTGTGGAAGAGGGAGAGAAAGCCTATTTAGGCAGCTCAAGATATATGAGAGCGTTTTAGACGGAGCGCACCTGGATGAGCGCGAGGTACTCCTCCTTGAGACGCTTGGTCCAGTCCTCGCCATCACGCGGGCCAGCGCGCGTGGTCAGCAGAGGAATCTTCTGCACCGTGCGCTTAGTGTTCTCGTCAATCGGAGCGTCCATCACGAGCAAATTGGTGTGCGATGTGAACAAAACACGTTTGGTCGATGTAACCTAAATAGTTTACATTTGACCAAATAATAAATTACGGAAGAGTTTGTACAGTACAGGCTTGGGATCCCACGAGTCTCAAAGAGTTTTTGGTCGAAAGGAACGAAAGGATGCTAATGTACCGTCAGTTTAAGAGCGAACTCAAGGTTAGAAGCACGACACAAACGATGAGGTGATGCGGCGAGCTTGGCGCTCGTCATTTGCGGACCACGACACTTTTGAAATGAAAGATTGAAAGGGGCAACCCGCACCTTGAACTCACCATGGCCCATTGTAATAAGAGGTCAGTTGAAGCAATTTCAGGTAATATCCCTTGTACGAAGTGGGTAAGTGCAACCTCTTTTTAGCAACATGGGCATTATTAATTCGATTTTGTTATGGAAATGGGGGATCTTTAATGAGCAATATGAACACCTAGCAAGAAAGCAATTTGATGAGTACCCAGCATGACAACAAAGTGAGTCTACTACAAATATGCATCAAATTGATGTCAAGCGAGCCCTGAGGTTTGGCCCATATTATTGTCCTTCATCAATCTTGCGGAGGCCCGTTATTCTATAATATTGATTCTCGGTCGACTATTGAAGCGATGGGGTTTGGTGATTTGATGTGATGTCGTGTGGTCCTTTAGTGTTCACGTTGTTGTCAAATCGAATAGCCGAGGACTTCGTCGCAAGTTTTGCTGGTAGTTTTCAATCAATCTGAAGACTGTGGCGGCAGAATCGCCTTGTGCTTAAAAAGGTCAGAGGGCATTTTCTAAATCACTATTGGGTTGCCTGTTCTGGTTGCTGATGCGGTTGCACATATGGTATGTGGGAGGCTTCTCGAGTGTTGTCAATAGTGTGGGGGCCACATGGTCTGGGCAGGTCGTTCAATGCGGAAAATGTGGTCGAATCTAGCACGATGGCGAGCTACGATGAATGTGGAGCGTGCAAAGGAGGACGCGGAAGACTAGGTACCGTTTGGCTAGGGCGACGGGTGGCGGGCGGAGTGGGCATGCGAAATGCAGCACGTCGAAGGCGTAAGGGAGCGTTGCGAACGTGGTTGCGTGGTTGAGGCAGTTGGTGGTGATGTGTGGGAGTGTAGTTTTCACGAAGCGCCGTTGGTTTAGTGGTAAAATATCTCGTTGCCAACGAGATGCCCCGGGTTCGGTCCCGGACGGCGCATTCTCTTTCCTCTTTGCTGCCGCTCTGCTGCCGCGAGCACGGGCCGCTTTCGGGCCGCTTTCGGGGCTGCTTATGGTCTCGGTCGCGTGGCAAGCCCGATACTGAACGCGCTGCAGGGGCCGTGGGGTTTCGGCAGGCCGTTCCATGCGGAAAAGCGGTCAAAAGCTTGAACGATGTCGACACTACGACGGGTGTGGCGCGTGCTGTGGAGGACGCGGAAGACCAGGTACCGTTTGGCTAGGGCGACGGGTGGTGGGCGGAGTGGGCTGTATGCGAGATGCAGCACGTCGAAGGCGTAGGGATGCGTTGTGGTTGCGTGGTTGCGTGGTTGAGGCAGGTTGGTGGTGGTGTGTGGTGTGTGTAGTTTTCACGACGCGCCGTTGGTTTAGTGGTAAAATATCTCGTTGCCAACGAGATGCCCCGGGTTCGATTCCCGGACGGCGCATTCTCTTTCCTCTTTTGCTGCCGCTCTGCTGCCGCGCCCAGCACGCCGCTTTCGGGCCGCTTTCGGGCCGCTTTCGGGCTGCTTATGGTCTCGGTCGCGTGGCAAGCCCGATACTGAACGCGCTGCAGGGGCCGCCCGGTCTCGGCAGGTCGTTCCATGCGGAAAACGCGGTCGAACGCTAGCACGATGGCGACGCTACCGATGGGTGTGGAGCGTGCTGAGGAGGACGCGGAAGACCAGGTACCGTTTGGCTAGGGCGACGGGTGGCGGGCGGAGTGGGCTGTATGCGAGATGCAGCACGTCGAAGGCGTAGGGATGCGTTGTGGTTGCGTGGTTGCGTGGTTGAGGCAGGTTGGTGGTGGTGTGTGGTGTGTGTAGTTTTCACGACGCGCCGTTGGTTTAGTGGTAAAATATCTCGTTGCCAACGAGATGCCCCGGGTTCGATTCCCGGACGGCGCATTCTCTTTCCTCTTTGCTGCCGCTCTGCTGCCGCGCACGCCGCTTTCGGGCCGCTTTCGGGCCGCTTTCGGGCCGCTTTCGGGCTGCTTATGGTCTCGGTCGCGTGGCAAGCCCGATACTGAACGCGCTGCAGGGGCCGCCCGGTCTCGGCAGGTCGTTCCATGCGGAAAACGCGGTCGAACGCTAGCACGATGGCGACGCTACCGATGGGTGTGGAGCGTGCAGAGGAGGACGCGGAAGACCAGGTACCGTTTGGCTAGGGCGACGGGTGGCGGGCGGGTGGGCTGTATGCGAGATGCAGCACGTCGAAGGCGTAGGGATGCGTTGTGGTTGCGTGGTTGCGTGGTTGAGGCAGGTTGGTGGTGGTGTGTGGTGTGTGTAGTTTTCACGACGCGCCGTTGGTTTAGTGGTAAAATATCTCGTTGCCAACGAGATGCCCCGGGTTCGATTCCCGGACGGCGCATTCTCTTTCCTCTTTTGCTGCCGCTCTGCTGCCGCGCCCAGCACGCCGCTTTCGGGCCGCTTTCGGGCCGCTTTCGGGCCGCTTTCGGGCTGCTTATGGTCTCGGTCGCGTGGCAAGCCCGATACTGAACGCGCTGCAGGGGCCGCCCGGTCTCGGCAGGTCGTTCCATGCGGAAAACGCGGTCGAACGCTAGCACGATGGCGACGCTACCGATGGGTGTGGAGCGTGCTGAGGAGGACGCGGAAGACCAGGTACCGTTTGGCTAGGGCGACGGGTGGCGGGCGGAGTGGGCTGTATGCGAGATGCAGCACGTCGAAGGCGTAGGGATGCGTTGTGGTTGCGTGGTTGCGTGGTTGAGGCAGGTTGGTGGTGGTGTGTGGTGTGTGTAGTTTTCACGACGCGCCGTTGGTTTAGTGGTAAAATATCTCGTTGCCAACGAGATGCCCCGGGTTCGATTCCCGGACGGCGCATTCTCTTTCCTCTTTGCTGCCGCTCTGCTGCCGCGCCCAGCACGCCGCTTTCGGGCCGCTTTCGGGCCGCTTTCGGGCTGCTTATGGTCTCGGTCGCGTGGCAAGCCCGATACTGAACGCGCTGCAGGCCGCCCGGTCTCGGCAGGTCGTTCCATGCGGAAAACGCGGTCGAACGCTAGCACGATGGCGACGCTACCGATGGGTGTGGAGCGTGCTGAGAGGACGCGGAAGACCAGGTACCGTTTAGCTAGGGCGACGGGTGGCGGGCGGAGTGGGCTGTATGCGAGATGCAGCACGTCGAAGGCGTAGGGATGCGTTGTGGTTGCGTGGTTGCGTGGTTGAGGCAGGTTGGTGGTGGTGTGTGGTGTGTGTAGTTTCACGACGCGCCGTTGGTTTAGTGGTAAAATATCTCGTTGCCAACGAGATGCCCCGGGTTCGATTCTCGGACGGCGCATTCTCTTTCCTCTTTGCTGCCGCTCTGCTGCCGCGCCCAGCACGCCGCTTTCGGGCCGCTTTCGGGCCGCTTTCGGGCTGCTTATGGTCTCGGTCGCGTGGCAAGCCCGATACTGAACGCGCTGCAGGGGCCGCCCGGTCTCGGCAGGTCGTTCCATGCGGAAAACGCGGTCGAACGCTAGCACGATGGCGACGCTACCGATGGGTGTGGAGCGTGCTGAGGAGGACGCGGAAGACCAGGTACCGTTTGGCTAGGGCGACGGGTGGCGGGCGGAGTGGGCTGTATGCGAGATGCAGCACGTCGAAGGCGTAGGGATGCGTTGTGGTTGCGTGGTTGCGTGGTTGAGGCAGGTTGGTGGTGGTGTGTGGTGTGTGTAGTTTTCACGACGCGCCGTTGGTTTAGGGGTAAAATATCTCGTTGCCAACGAGTGCTCCGGGTTCGATTCCCGGACGGCGCATTCTCTTCCTCTTTGCTGCCGCTCTGCTGCCGCGCCCAGCACGCCGCTTTCGGGCCGCTTTCGGGCCGCTTTCGGGCCGCTTTCGGCTGCTTATGGTCTCGGTCGCGTGGCAAGCCTGATACTGAACGCGCTGCAGGGGCCGCCCGGTCTCGGCAGGTCGTTCCATGCGGAAAACGCGGTCGAACGCTAGCACGATGGCGACGCTACCGATGGGTGTGGAGCGTGCTGAGGAGGACGCGGAAGACCAGGTACCGTTTGGCTAGCGACGGGTGGCGGGCGGAGTGGGCTGTATGCGAGATGCAGCACGTCGAAGGCGTAGGGATGCGTTGTGGTTGCGTGGTTGCGTGGTTGAGGCAGGTTGGTGGTGGTGTGTGGTGTGTGTAGTTTTCACGACGCGCCGTTGGTTTAGTGGTAAAATATCTCGTTGCCAACGAGATGCCCCGGGTTCGATTCCCGGACGGCGCATTCTCTTCCTCTTTGCTGCCGCTCTGCTGCCGCGCCCAGCACGCCGCTTTCGGGCCGCTTTCGGGCCGCTTTCGGGCCGCTTTCGGGCTGCTTATGGTCTCGGTCGCGTGGTAAGCCCGATACTGAACGCGCTGCAGGGGCCGCCCGGTCTCGGCAGGTCGTTCCATGCGGAAAACGCGGTCGAACGCGCACGATGGCGACGCTACCGATGGGTGTGGAGCGTGCTGAGGAGGACGCGGAAGACCAGGTACCGTTTGCCTAGGGCGACGGGTGGCGGGCGGAGTGGGCTGTATGCGAGATGCAGCACGTCGAAGGCGTAGGGATGCGTTGTGGTTGCGTGGTTGCGTGGTTGAGGCAGGTTGGTGGTGGTGTGTGGTGTGTGTAGTTTTCACGACGCGCCGTTGGTTTAGTGGTAAAATATCTCGTTGCCAACGAGATGCCCCGGGTTCGATTCCCGGACGGCGCATTCTCTTTCCTCTTTGCTGCCGCTCTGCTGCCGCGCCCAGCACGCCGCTTTCGGGCCGCTTTCGGGCCGCTTTCGGGCTTTCGGGCTGCTTATAGTCTCGGTCGCGCGGCAAGCCCGATACTGAACGCGCTGCAGGCCGCCCGGTCTCGGCAGGTCGTTCCGTGCGGAAAAACGCGGTCGAACGCTAGCACGATGGCGACGCTACCGATGGGTGTGGAGCGTGCTGAGGAGGACGCGGAAGACCAGGTACCGTTTGGCTAGGGCGACGGGTGGCGGGCGGAGTGGGCTGTATGCGAGATGCAGCACGTCGAAGGCGTAGGGATGCGTTGTGGTTGCGTGGTTGCGTGGTTGAGGCAGGTTGGTGGTGGTGTGTGGTGTGTGTAGTTTCACGACGCGCCGTTGGTTTAGTGGTAAAATATCTCGTTGCCAACGAGATGCCCCGGGTTCGATTCCCGGACGGCGCATTCTCTTTCCTCTTTGCTGCCGTTCTGCTGCCGCGCCCAGCACGCCGCTTTCGGGCCGCTTTCAGGCCGCTTTCGGTCTGCTTATGGTCCCGGTCGCGTGGCAAGTCTGATAATGAACGCGCTGCAGGCCGCCCGGTCTCGGCAGGTCGTTCCATGCGGAAAACGCGGTCGAACGCTAGCACGATGGCGACGCTACCGATGGGTGTGGAGCGTGCTGAGGAGGACGCGGAAGACCAGGTACCGTTTGGCTAGGGCGACGGGTGGCGGGCGGAGTGGGCTGTATGCGAGATGCAGCACGTCGAAGGCGTAGGGATGCGTTGTGGTTGCGTGGTTGCGTGGTTGAGGCAGGTTGGTGGTGGTGTGTGGTGTGTGTAGTTTTCACGACGCGCCGTTGGTTTAGTGGTAAAATATCTCGTTGCCAACGAGATGCCCCGGGTTCGATTCCCGGACGGCGCATTCTCTTTCCTCTTTTGCTGCCGCTCTGCTGCCGCGCCCAGCACGCCGCTTTCGGGCCGCTTTCGGGCCGCTTTCGGGCCGCTTTCGGGCTGCTTATGGTCTCGGTCGCGTGGCAAGCCCGATACTGAACGCGCTGCAGGGGCCGCCCGGTCTCGGCAGGTCGTTCCATGCGGAAAACGCGGTCGAACGCTAGCACGATGGCGACGCTACCGATGGGTGTGGAGCGTGCTGAGGAGGACGCGGAAGACCAGGTACCGTTTGGCTAGGGCGACGGGTGGCGGGCGGAGTGGGCTGTATGCGAGATGCAGCACGTCGAAGGCGTAGGGATGCGTTGTGGTTGCGTGGTTGCGTGGTTGAGGCAGGTTGGTGGTGGTGTGTGGTGTGTGTAGTTTTCACGACGCGCCGTTGGTTTAGTGGTAAAATATCTCGTTGCCAACGAGATGCCCCGGGTTCGATTCCCGGACGGCGCATTCTCTTTCCTCTTTTGCTGCCGTTCTGCTGCCGCGCCCAGCACGCCGCTTTCGGGCCGCTTTCAGGCCGCTTTCTGTCTGCTTATGGTCCCGGTCGCGTGGCAAGTCTGATAATGAACGCGCTGCAGGCCGCCCGGTCTCGGCAGGTCGTTCCATGCGGAAAACGCGGTCGAACGCTAGCACGATGGCGACGCTACCGATGGGTGTGGAGCGTGCTGAGGAGGACGCGGAAGACCAGGTACCGTTTGGCTAGGGCGACGGGTGGCGGGCGGAGTGGGCTGTATGCGAGATGCAGCACGTCGAAGGCGTAGGGATGCGTTGTGGTTGCGTGGTTGCGTGGTTGAGGCAGGTTGGTGGTGGTGTGTGGTGTGTGTAGTTTTCACTGACGCGCCGTTGGTTTAGTGGTAAAATATCTCGTTGCCAACGAGATGCCCCGGGTTCGATTCCCGGACGGCGCATTCTCTTTCCTCTTTTGCTGCCGCTCTGCTGCCGCGCCAGCACGCCGCTTTCGGGCCGCTTTCGGGCCGCTTTCAGGCCGCTTTCGGTCTGCTTATGGTCCCGGTCGCGTGGCAAGCCTGATAATGAACGCGCTGCAGGGGCCGCCCGGTCTCGGCAGGTCGTTCCATGCGGAAAACGCGGTCGAACGCTAGCACGATGGCGACGCTACCGATGGGTGTGGAGCGTGCTGAGGAGGACGCGGAAGACCAGGTACCGTTTGGCTAGGGCGACGGGTGGCGGGCGGAGTGGGCTGTATGCGAGATGCAGCACGTCGAAGGCGTAGGGATGCGTTGTGGTTGCGTGGTTGCGTGGTTGAGGCAGGTTGGTGGTGGTGTGTGGTGTGTGTAGTTTTCACGACGCGCCGTTGGTTTAGTGGTAAAATATCTCGTTGCCAACGAGATGCCCCGGGTTCGATTCCCGGACGGCGCATTCTCTTTCCTCTTTTGCTGCCGCTCTGCTGCCGCGCCAGCACGCCGCTTTCGGGCCGCTTTCGGGCCGCTTTCGGGCCGCTTTCGGGCTGCTTATGGTCTCGGTCGCGTGGCAAGCCCGATACTGAACGCGCTGCAGGCCGCCCGGTCTCGGCAGGTCGTTCCATGCGGAAAACGCGGTCGAACGCTAGCACGATGGCGACGCTACCGATGGGTGTGGAGCGTGCTGAGGAGGACGCGGAAGACCAGGTACCGTTTGGCTAGGGCGACGGGTGGCGGGCGGAGTGGGCTGTATGCGAGATGCAGCACGTCGAAGGCGTAGGGATGCGTTGTGGTTGCGTGGTTGCGTGGTTGAGGCAGGTTGGTGGTGGTGTGTGGTGTGTGTAGTTTTCACGACGCGCCGTTGGTTTAGTGGTAAAATATCTCGTTGCCAACGAGATGCCCCGGGTTCGATTCCCGGACGGCGCATTCTCTTTCCTCTTTTGCTGCCGCTCTGCTGCCGCGCCAGCACGCCGCTTTCGGGCCGCTTTCGGGCCGCTTTCGGGCCGCTTTCGGTCTGCTTATGGTCTCGGTCGCGTGGCAAGCCCGATACTGAACGCGCTGCAGGGGCCGCCCGGTCTCGGCAGGTCGTTCCATGCGGAAAACGCGGTCGAACGCTAGCACGATGGCGACGCTACCGATGGGTGTGGAGCGTGCTGAGGAGGACGCGGAAGACCAGGTACCGTTTGGCTAGGGCGACGGGTGGCGGGCGGAGTGGGCTGTATGCGAGATGCAGCACGTCGAAGGCGTAGGGATGCGTTGTGGTTGCGTGGTTGCGTGGTTGAGGCAGGTTGGTGGTGGTGTGTGGTGTGTGTAGTTTTCACGACGCGCCGTTGGTTTAGTGGTAAAATATCTCGTTGCCAACGAGATGCCCCGGGTTCGATTCCCGGACGGCGCATTCTCTTTCCTCTTTTGCTGCCGCTCTGCTGCCGCGCCAGCACGCTTTCGGGCCGCTTTCGGGCCGCTTTCAGGCCGCTTTCGGGCTGCTTATGGTCTCGGTCGCGTGGCAAGCCCGATACTGAACGCGCTGCAGGGGCCGCCCGGTCTCGGCAGGTCGTTCCATGCGGAAAACGCGGTCGAACGCTAGCACGATGGCGACGCTACCGATGGGTGTGGAGCGTGCTGAGGAGGACGCGGAAGACCAGGTACCGTTTGGCTAGGGCGACGGGTGGCGGGCGGAGTGGGCTGTATGCGAGATGCAGCACGTCGAAGGCGTAGGGATGCGTTGTGGTTGCGTGGTTGCGTGGTTGAGGCAGGTTGGTGGTGGTGTGTGGTGTGTGTAGTTTCACGACGCGCCGTTGGTTTAGTGGTAAAATATCTCGTTGCCAACGAGATGCCCCGGGTTCGATTCCCGGACGGCGCATTCTCTTTCCTCTTTTGCTGCCGCTCTGCTGCCGCGCCAGCACGCCGCTTTCGGGCCGCTTTCGGGCCGCTTTCGGGCCGCTTTCGGGCTGCTTATGGTCTCGGTCGCGTGGCAAGCCCGATACTGAACGCGCTGCAGGGGCCGCCCGGTCTCGGCAGGTCGTTCCATGCGGAAAACGCGGTCGAACGCTAGCACGATGGCGACGCTACCGATGGGTGTGGAGCGTGCTGAGGAGGACGCGGAAGACCAGGTACCGTTTGGCTAGGGCGACGGGTGGCGGGCGGAGTGGGCTGTATGCGAGATGCAGCACGTCGAAGGCGTAGGGATGCGTTGTGGTTGCGTGGTTGCGTGGTTGAGGCAGGTTGGTGGTGGTGTGTGGTGTGTGTAGTTTTCACGACGCGCCGTTGGTTTAGTGGTAAAATATCTCGTTGCCAACGAGATGCCCCGGGTTCGATTCCCGGACGGCGCATTCTCTTTCCTCTTTTGCTGCCGCTCTGCTGCCGCGCCAGCACGCCGCTTTCGGGCCGCTTTCGGGCCGCTTTCTGGCTGCTTATGGTCTCGGTCGCGTGGCAAGCCCGATACTGAACGCGCTGCAGGGGCCGCCCGGTCTCGGCAGGTCGTTCCATGCGGAAAACGCGGTCGAACGCTAGCACGATGGCGACGCTACCGATGGGTGTGGAGCGTGCTGAGGAGGACGCGGAAGACCAGGTACCGTTTGGCTAGGGCGACGGGTGGCGGGCGGAGTGGGCTGTATGCGAGATGCAGCACGTCGAAGGCGTAGGGATGCGTTGTGGTTGCGTGGTTGCGTGGTTGAGGCAGGTTGGTGGTGGTGTGTGGTGTGTGTAGTTTTCACGACGCGCCGTTGGTTTAGTGGTAAAATATCTCGTTGCCAACGAGATGCCCCGGGTTCGATTCCCGGACGGCGCATTCTCTTTCCTCTTTTGCTGCCGCTCTGCTGCCGCGCCAGCACGCCGCTTTCGGGCCGCTTTCGGGCCGCTTTCGGGCCGCTTTCGGGCTGCTTATGGTCTCGGTCGCGTGGCAAGCCCGATACTGAACGCGCTGCAGGGGCCGCCCGGTCTCGGCAGGTCGTTCCATGCGGAAAACGCGGTCGAACGCTAGCACGATGGCGACGCTACCGATGGGTGTGGAGCGTGCTGAGGAGGACGCGGAAGACCAGGTACCGTTTGGCTAGGGCGACGGGTGGCGGGCGGAGTGGGCTGTATGCGAGATGCAGCACGTCGAAGGCGTAGGGATGCGTTGTGGTTGCGTGGTTGCGTGGTTGAGGCAGGTTGGTGGTGGTGTGTGGTGTGTGTAGTTTTCACGACGCGCCGTTGGTTTAGTGGTAAAATATCTCGTTGCCAACGAGATGCCCCGGGTTCGATTCCCGGACGGCGCATTCTCTTTCCTCTTTTGCTGCCGCTCTGCTGCCGCGCGAGCACGCCGCTTTCGGGCCGCTTTCGGGCCGCTTTCGGGCTGCTTATGGTCTCGGTCGCGTGGCAAGCCCGATACTGAACGCGCTGCAGGGGCCGCCCGGTCTCGGCAGGTCGTTCCATGCGGAAAACGCGGTCGAACGCTAGCACGATGGCGACGCTACCGATGGGTGTGGAGCGTGCTGAGGAGGACGCGGAAGACCAGGTACCGTTTGGCTAGGGCGACGGGTGGCGGGCGGAGTGGGCTGTATGCGAGATGCAGCACGTCGAAGGCGTAGGGATGCGTTGTGGTTGCGTGGTTGCGTGGTTGAGGCAGGTTGGTGGTGGTGTGTGGTGTGTGTAGTTTTCACGACGCGCCGTTGGTTTAGTGGTAAAATATCTCGTTGCCAACGAGATGCCCCGGGTTCGATTCCCGGACGGCGCATTCTCTTTCCTCTTTTGCTGCCGCTCTGCTGCCGCGCCAGCACGCCGCTTTCGGGCCGCTTTCAGGCTGCTTTCTGTCTGCTTATGGTCTCGGTCGCGTGGCAAGCCCGATAATGAACGCGCTGCAGGCCGCCCGGTCTCGGCAGGTCGTTCCATGCGGAAAACGCGGTCGAACGCTAGCACGATGGCGACGCTACCGATGGGTGTGGAGCGTGCTGAGGAGGACGCGGAAGACCAGGTACCGTTTGGCTAGGGCGACGGGTGGCGGGCGGAGTGGGCTGTATGCGAGATGCAGCACGTCGAAGGCGTAGGGATGCGTTGTGGTTGCGTGGTTGCGTGGTTGAGGCAGGTTGGTGGTGGTGTGTGGTGTGTGTAGTTTCACGACGCGCCGTTGGTTTAGTGGTAAAATATCTCGTTGCCAACGAGATGCCCCGGGTTCGATTCCCGGACGGCGCATTTCTCTTTCCTCTTTTGCTGCCGCTCTGCTGCCGCGCCCAGCACGCCGCTTTCGGGCCGCTTTCGGGCCGCTTTCGGGCTGCTTATGGTCTCGGTCGCGTGGCAAGCCCGATACTGAACGCGCTGCAGGGGCCGCCCGGTCTCGGCAGGTCGTTCCATGCGGAAAACGCGGTCGAACGCTAGCACGATGGCGACGCTACCGATGGGTGTGGAGCGTGCTGAGGAGGACGCGGAAGACCAGGTACCGTTTGGCTAGGGCGACGGGTGGCGGGCGGGTGGGCTGTATGCGAGATGCAGCACGTCGAAGGCGTAGGGATGCGTTGTGGTTGCGTGGTTGCGTGGTTGAGGCAGGTTGGTGGTGGTGTGTGGTGTGTGTAGTTTTCACGACGCGCCGTTGGTTTAGTGGTAAAATATCTCGTTGCCAACGAGATGCCCCGGGTTCGATTCCCGGACGGCGCATTCTCTTTCCTCTTTTGCTGCCGCTCTGCTGCCGCGCCCAGCACGCCGCTTTCGGGCCGCTTTCGGGCCGCTTTCGGGCTGCTTATGGTCTCGGTCGCGTGGCAAGCCCGATACTGAACGCGCTGCAGGGGCCGCCCGGTCTCGGCAGGTCGTTCCATGCGGAAAACGCGGTCGAACGCTAGCACGATGGCGACGCTACCGATGGGTGTGGAGCGTGCTGAGGAGGACGCGGAAGACCAGGTACCGTTTGGCTAGGGCGACGGGTGGCGGGCGGAGTGGGCTGTATGCGAGATGCAGCACGTCGAAGGCGTAGGGATGCGTTGTGGTTGCGTGGTTGCGTGGTTGAGGCAGGTTGGTGGTGGTGTGTGGTGTGTGTAGTTTTCACGACGCGCCGTTGGTTTAGTGGTAAAATATCTCGTTGCCAACGAGATGCCCCGGGTTCGATTCCCGGACGGCGCATTCTCTTTCCTCTTTTGCTGCCGCTCTGCTGCCGCGCAGCACGCCGCTTTCGGGCCGCTTTCGGGCCGCTTTCCGGCCGCTTTCGGGCTGCTTATGGTCTCGGTCGCGTGGCAAGCCCGATACTGAACGCGCTGCAGGGGCCGCCCGGTCTCGGCAGGTCGTTCCATGCGGAAAACGCGGTCGAACGCTAGCACGATGGCGACGCTACCGATGGGTGTGGAGCGTGCTGAGGAGGACGCGGAAGACCAGGTACCGTTTGGCTAGGGCGACGGGTGGCGGGCGGAGTGGGCTGTATGCGAGATGCAGCACGTCGAAGGCGTAGGGATGCGTTGTGGTTGCGTGGTTGCGTGGTTGAGGCAGGTTGGTGGTGGTGTGTGGTGTGTGTAGTTTTCACGACGCGCCGTTGGTTTAGTGGTAAAATATCTCGTTGCCAACGAGATGCCCCGGGTTCGATTCCCGGACGGCGCATTCTCTTTCCTCTTTGCTGCCGCTCTGCTGCCGCGCCCAGCGCTTTCGGGCCGCTTTCGGGCCGCTTTCGGGCTGCTTATGGTCTCGGTCGCGTGGCAAGCCCGATACTGAACGCGCTGCAGGGGCCGCCCGGTCTCGGCAGGTCGTTCCATGCGGAAAACGCGGTCGAACGCTAGCACGATGGCGACGCTACCGATGGGTGTGGAGCGTGCTGAGGAGGACGCGGAAGACCAGGTACCGTTTGGCTAGGGCGACGGGTGGCGGGCGGAGTGGGCTGTATGCGAGATGCAGCACGTCGAAGGCGTAGGGATGCGTTGTGGTTGCGTGGTTGCGTGGTTGAGGCAGGTTGGTGGTGGTGTGTGGTGTGTGTAGTTTTCACGACGCGCCGTTGGTTTAGTGGTAAAATATCTCGTTGCCAACGAGATGCCCCGGGTTCGATTCCCGGACGGCGCATTCTCTTTCCTCTTTTGCTGCCGCTCTGCTGCCGCGCCCAGCACGCCGCTTTCGGGCCGCTTTCGGGCCGCTTTCGGGCTGCTTATGGTCTCGGTCGCGTGGCAAGCCCGATACTGAACGCGCTGCAGGGGCCGCCCGGTCTCGGCAGGTCGTTCCATGCGGAAAACGCGGTCGAACGCTAGCACGATGGCGACGCTACCGATGGGTGTGGAGCGTGCTGAGGAGGACGCGGAAGACCAGGTACCGTTTGGCTAGGGCGACGGGTGGCGGGCGGAGTGGGCTGTATGCGAGATGCAGCACGTCGAAGGCGTAGGGATGCGTTGTGGTTGCGTGGTTGCGTGGTTGAGGCAGGTTGGTGGTGGTGTGTGGTGTGTGTAGTTTTCACGACGCGCCGTTGGTTTAGTGGTAAAATATCTCGTTGCCAACGAGATGCCCCGGGTTCGATTCCCGGACGGCGCATTCTCTTTCCTCTTTTGCTGCCGCTCTGCTGCCGCGCCAGCACGCCGCTTTCGGGCCGCTTTCGGGCCGCTTTCGGGCTGCTTATGGTCTCGGTCGCGTGGCAAGCCCGATACTGAACGCGCTGCAGGGGCCGCCCGGTCTCGGCAGGTCGTTCCATGCGGAAAACGCGGTCGAACGCTAGCACGATGGCGACGCTACCGATGGGTGTGGAGCGTGCTGAGGAGGACGCGGAAGACCAGGTACCGTTTGGCTAGGGCGACGGGTGGCGGGCGGAGTGGGCTGTATGCGAGATGCAGCACGTCGAAGGCGTAGGGATGCGTTGTGGTTGCGTGGTTGCGTGGTTGAGGCAGGTTGGTGGTGGTGTGTGGTGTGTGTAGTTTTCACGACGCGCCGTTGGTTTAGTGGTAAAATATCTCGTTGCCAACGAGATGCCCCGGGTTCGATTCCCGGACGGCGCATTCTCTTTCCTCTTTTGCTGCCGCTCTGCTGCCGCGCCCAGCACGCCGCTTTCGGGCCGCTTTCGGGCCGCTTTCGGGCTGCTTATGGTCTCGGTCGCGTGGCAAGCCCGATACTGAACGCGCTGCAGGGGCCGCCCGGTCTCGGCAGGTCGTTCCATGCGGAAAACGCGGTCGAACGCTAGCACGATGGCGACGCTACCGATGGGTGTGGAGCGTGCTGAGGAGGACGCGGAAGACCAGGTACCGTTTGGCTAGGGCGACGGGTGGCGGGCGGAGTGGGCTGTATGCGAGATGCAGCACGTCGAAGGCGTAGGGATGCGTTGTGGTTGCGTGGTTGCGTGGTTGAGGCAGGTTGGTGGTGGTGTGTGGTGTGTGTAGTTTTCACGACGCGCCGTTGGTTTAGTGGTAAAATATCTCGTTGCCAACGAGATGCCCCGGGTTCGATTCCCGGACGGCGCATTCTCTTTCCTCTTTGCTGCCGCTCTGCTGCCGCGCCCAGCACGCCGCTTTCGGGCCGCTTTCGGGCCGCTTTCGGGCTGCTTATGGTCTCGGTCGCGTGGCAAGCCCGATACTGAACGCGCTGCAGGGGCCGCCCGGTCTCGGCAGGTCGTTCCATGCGGAAAACGCGGTCGAACGCTAGCACGATGGCGACGCTACCGATGGGTGTGGAGCGTGCTGAGGAGGACGCGGAAGACCAGGTACCGTTTGGCTAGGGCGACGGGTGGCGGGCGGAGTGGGCTGTATGCGAGATGCAGCACGTCGAAGGCGTAGGGATGCGTTGTGGTTGCGTGGTTGCGTGGTTGAGGCAGGTTGGTGGTGGTGTGTGGTGTGTGTAGTTTTCACGACGCGCCGTTGGTTTAGTGGTAAAATATCTCGTTGCCAACGAGATGCCCCGGGTTCGATTCCCGGACGGCGCATTCTCTTTCCTCTTTGCTGCCGCTCTGCTGCCGCGCCCAGCACGCCGCTTTCGGGCCGCTTTCGGGCCGCTTTCGGGCCGCTTTCGGGCTGCTTATGGTCTCGGTCGCGTGGCAAGCCCGATACTGAACGCGCTGCAGGGGCCGCCCGGTCTCGGCAGGTCGTTCCATGCGGAAAACGCGGTCGAACGCTAGCACGATGGCGACGCTACCGATGGGTGTGGAGCGTGCTGAGGAGGACGCGGAAGACCAGGTACCGTTTGGCTAGGGCGACGGGTGGCGGGCGGAGTGGGCTGTATGCGAGATGCAGCACGTCGAAGGCGTAGGGATGCGTTGTGGTTGCGTGGTTGCGTGGTTGAGGCAGGTTGGTGGTGGTGTGTGGTGTGTGTAGTTTTCACGACGCGCCGTTGGTTTAGTGGTAAAATATCTCGTTGCCAACGAGATGCCCCGGGTTCGATTCCCGGACGGCGCATTCTCTTTCCTCTTTGCTGCCGCTCTGCTGCCGCGCCCAGCACGCCGCTTTCGGGCCGCTTTCGGGCCGCTTTCGGGCTGCTTATGGTCTCGGTCGCGTGGCAAGCCCGATACTGAACGCGCTGCAGGGGCCGCCCGGTCTCGGCAGGTCGTTCCATGCGGAAAACGCGGTCGAACGCTAGCACGATGGCGACGCTACCGATGGGTGTGGAGCGTGCTGAGGAGGACGCGGAAGACCAGGTACCGTTTGGCTAGGGCGACGGGTGGCGGGCGGAGTGGGCTGTATGCGAGATGCAGCACGTCGAAGGCGTAGGGATGCGTTGTGGTTGCGTGGTTGCGTGGTTGAGGCAGGTTGGTGGTGGTGTGTGGTGTGTGTAGTTTTCACGACGCGCCGTTGGTTTAGTGGTAAAATATCTCGTTGCCAACGAGATGCCCCGGGTTCGATTCCCGGACGGCGCATTCTCTTTCCTCTTTTGCTGCCGCTCTGCTGCCGCGCCCAGCACGCCGCTTTCGGGCCGCTTTCGGGCCGCTTTCGGGCTGCTTATGGTCTCGGTCGCGTGGCAAGCCCGATACTGAACGCGCTGCAGGGGCCGCCCGGTCTCGGCAGGTCGTTCCATGCGGAAAACGCGGTCGAACGCTAGCACGATGGCGACGCTACCGATGGGTGTGGAGCGTGCTGAGGAGGACGCGGAAGACCAGGTACCGTTTGGCTAGGGCGACGGGTGGCGGGCGGAGTGGGCTGTATGCGAGATGCAGCACGTCGAAGGCGTAGGGATGCGTTGTGGTTGCGTGGTTGCGTGGTTGAGGTAGGTTGGTGGTGGTGTGTGGTGTGTGTAGTTTTCACGACGCGCCGTTGGTTTAGTGGTAAATATCTCGTTGCGAGAAGTAGGAGTCTTCATCCAGCTCTCGTGAAACAGACATAATGGTGCTGAAGCTAGACGGAAGTCGAGAATTGTAAACATTGCGGACTGAATTCTGTATGACACGCAATATATAATGGTTGATCCCCTCTACCTCGGCCACCCAGGTTCAATCCAGCTGTTCTGAAGTTTATACGGTCATGGATTGGCTACAATTAGCCGTGTTATAGCCAATCACACACACTTGAGTTTTCCAGTGATGGATTGGCTACAATCGGCCGAATTGTAGCCAAGTACCACTTTGCAGTGTTCAAGCCGGTGATTGGCTACAATTTAATTAATAGTAGCCAATCCCCCATTGACGAATTTCCCAGCGGCCAGACGAATCCCTCGTGCCGAGTAATGTCGAAGCGCCCAGCATCGTCGACCGCCAGTAGCGGCAAAAATCGAATCAAGACTAAGGAGGAGGAGGAGAAGCTAGAGGAGAAAGCTGCCACCCTTGTGGACCGACTGCCACTTTTGCCGAGCTACAAAGGTCGAAAAAGCAAGCTAAACCCAAGAGCAACACCTGGTTTATGTTGAAGAAGGAGTGATGTCGCACGCTCGACTTCCGGGTGTTGCGTTTCTGATCTACATATGGTGCATATGGTACATGTCTGGTATGGGTTGCAGCATGTGGAAGATTCATGTGGATTGGACATGTGATTGCATATGTTGGTGAACTAGTGGCGCAGCGGATTGAGTTCCACTCACTCACTCATTGGATTGAGGGTTCAAGTCTCACAGCCACTAAACTTTTCTTTCATATGGGATGCCATTCGGGATGGGATAGTTTTCTTTTGTGGACACGAAGGTTAAGCAAGGTAGAACAGTGTTAACAATTTAAATCTTATCACTTTTGGTTTTACAATCTCGGCCACAAGCCATCAAAATAACTTCCAAGCGTTTCCAACTTCTTTTGGTTATGAGCCCAAGCAGCGATTCCAAGTTCAAGGTCGAGCCGTTCGACGGTTCCAACTACACGCTGTGGAGTTACAAGATGAAGATGTATTTGATGTCCAAGGGATTGTGGGAGGCGGTCTCTGGTGAGGGCGAAACGACTGCGGTGAAAGAACAGCAAGCGCATGCGGCAATCGTCCTGAATCTGAGTGATTCACAACTGATGCACGTAGTGACGGCGTCCAGCGCTAGAGCGGCATGGACGAAATTGGAAGGTTTTCACCGCACGCAGGACATGGCGAATCGGTTGTGGCTCAAGGAGAAATTTTCATCATTCAAGTTTACGGCATCCTCCGTCAGTGGTCATGTGATGGAGTTGGAGAAGCTTGTAATGGAGATGAAGAGCGCGGGCTGCGGACCAAGTGAGGAGGATGTCTGCGCGACGATGCTGCGAAGTCTACCGGCGAGCTATGAGAGCCTTGTTCAAGCATTTCGCATGTCGGTGGTGACATTTAGCTTTGCAGATCTGGTTAGCAAGCTAATTGCTGAGGAGGTGCGTCAAAAGGATTCGACACGTATTGAAGAGGCGACTGCGCTGCTCGCAAGCAAAGGCAACGGAAAGCAGCAGCAAAAGAAGAAGCAGCGCGGAGGACACAAGAAAGGATCGTCTGGAGCATGTTTCAATTGTGGCAAGAAGGGTCACTACGCGAGAGATTGTCGTGCTAAGACAAGCTCAAATGAAGAGGAGTCGAATGTTGCATTTAATGCAACCGAGGGGTTTGAAGCCGGCAGCTGGGTCATGGATAGCGGAGCGTCAGCACACATGTGCAAAACACGAGATGCGTTTGAGGAGTACACGGAGGTGCAAAGCTCGCGCAGTGTGTCCAGCGCCAAGAATAGCGCGAATCTGAAGGTGCTCGGCTATGGGACAGTGGTTCTTCGTGTGTGGACTGGAAAATCGTGGATAAACGCGCGCCTGGAGAAAACGCTTCATGTTCAAGACTTGAACAAGAACCTTTTTCACTCACGGCTGCTACTGCGCGTGGGATGACAGTGGTCATCACAAGCGACCGTTGTGTGGTGAAACGTGGTGAAGAAACTGTGGCAACGGGAAGGAAGCGTGGGAAGCTTATGTACCTGAACACGGAGGCTGCAGATGAGTGTCATTCGGTTGGTAACGACATCGAGCTCTGGCACCGGCGACTTGGACATGCGTCATTCGGAACACTGAACACGATGGTTCAGGATGGAAGGTTGAGCAGCACAAAAGCTGAACCTGGGGTGGTGTACGGCGTGTGTGCTACGGCGAAACAAGTGCGCAAAACTTTCAACTCCAGCAAGGACAAGTTGGAAGCCAGGGAGAGCAGACGTTCCGATGACATGGTGTGTTCGGATGTGCTTGGACCGATCACACCAGAATCGAAATCCGGGTTCAAGTACATTGTGACATTCATTTTGATGAAAAGTCGCTATGTAACGGTTTATCCGCTACGCAAGAAGAGCGAGGTCCCCGATGCTTTTGTGAAGTTTTGCAAGGATATCAAGATTTCTGGGGCAGAGATCAAGGTATTGCGGAGTGACAATGGTGGCGAATACCGAAACGCAACAATGGAGTCACTGTGCGATGACAAGATGATAAAGCAAGAATTCACTGTGCCATACAATCCTCAGCAAAATGGCATGGCAGAGCGAATGAATCGTTCGTTGGTTGAGATGACACGGTGCATGCTGAAGGAAAGTGGTCTGGACAAGGCCTACTGGTGTGAGGCTATTATGACAGCGGCGGACATCCGTAATGTGCTGCCTACGACGTCCAACTCACACTCCAGTCCGTTTGAGGCTTTGTTCAAGCGGAAACCACAATTGGATCACATGCGGGTGTTTGGCAGTGAATGTTACGCCCACGTCACGAAGCAGAAGCGCAAAAAGCTGGATGACTCGGGTGTGAAGTGCTTCTTCCTCGGGTATGTGAAACAGCACAAGGCGTATCGACTTCTCAACGCAAACGATGGCTCTATTGTCATATCCAGGAGTGTGACGTTCGCTGAGCACCCTGTGATCAAGGAGTCGAAGGATGGCGACAAGGATGTAACTGACATCATCGACATCGACTGCGAGAGTGAGATCGAAGAATCCAGTGTTGAGGATATATTCCAAACACCGCCAACAGGACCGCGTCAAGAACCCACCCAAACGGAACATGCCAGACCAAGCCACTCAGTACCGACGAGAGGATCAAGTACTCCAGGGAGAGATGGTGAAGAAGAATGGATGGTGCGGCCGTCTCGTAAGAAGCGTGGAGTGGTGCGGTATGCAGATGAATACCCCGGCACGAGACGTGGTGAATTTCGATTGGATGACTTTGAGGGGAGTTCGAATCCCTCTATTGTCTGAACGCTGAAGTTGACGATGGGGAGCGCGCGGTGACATACGAAGAAGTCATGCGCAGCAAGTACAAGGAGGAATGGTTGCGAGCAATGGAAAGTGAGATGAAGTCGTTGGAAGATCATCACACGTGGACTTTGGTGGACATCCCTTCAGGCAAGAAAGCCATCGGGTGCAAGTGGGTGTTTCGCATTAAACGCGACCCAAACGGGGACATTGTGAAGTTCAAGGCACGACTGGTGGCAAAGGGGTTCACGCAGCGTCCGGGGATCGACTACACGGAAACGTTTGCACCTGTGGCTCGAAAAGAGTCGATCAACGCTGCGATTGCAATTGCAGCTGAAGAAGACCTTGAGGCCGAAAATGTTGATGTGGACACTGCGTTTCTCTATGGTGATGTGGAAGAAGAGATTTACATGGATCAGCCGGACGGGTTTGAAGACCAAGCAAATCCGACAAAGAAGTGTTTGCTTGGACAAGCACTCTACGGAACGAAGCAAGCAGCACGCCAGTGGAACAACAAATTGAACCAACATTTGGAGGGTCAAGGTTTCAAGCGATCAGTCGCGGACCCGTGTGTCTACATTCGGCAGCTGGACAATGAGTACAGCATTGTTGTTATCTACGTGGACGACCTCATGATTTTCAGCAGGACGAAGACTGGGATTGCGAAGATCAAGCAAGCTCTAAGGAGTGAGTTCAGCATTAAGGAGCTTGGTGAATTGAAGTACTGCCTCGGGATCGAGATCCATCGCAAGCGCGAAAACAAGGTTATTGTCATGAACCAAAGTGCGTACATTAAGCGACTCACGGAGAAGTTTGGTGTGGAGAACTGCAAGGACGTGCATACACCGGCGGACAGTAACTCCAAGCTTGTGAAGCCAGCAGAAGATGAAGTGTTCGCGCCCAAGTTTCCGTATCGTGAACTTGTGGGGGCTTTGATGTACTTGGCAACGTGCACGCGTCCGGATATTGCGCATTCAGTTGGCGAGGTGGCAAAGTTTTGTGAACGCTACAACAAAAGCCATTGGGCGGCTGCGAAGAGGATCCTAAAGTACTTGAAGACGACTCAAGACATGGGCATTGTGTTCAACGGTGGGATCAAGGGAGAGCTCGTTTGCTATGCGGACGCAAACTGGGCCGGTGATCTTGACACAAGACGTTCGACAACCGGTTACGTGTTCTTTTTGAACGGCAGTGCGATCTCGTGGAAATCGAAACGACAACCAACTGTGGCTACCTCAAGTACGGAGGCGGAGTACATGAGTCTTTATAATGCGACTCAAGAAGCTGTGTGGCTACGTCTATTGCTAAAAGACATGGGATACCCGAGCGAGAGTGCTACTACTATCTACCAAGACAATCAAGGTTGCATCGCGCTTGCCAAGAACCCCGTGTATCATACACGCACGAAACACATTGACATCAAGTTTCACTTTCTGCGTGAGAAGGTTGAGCAGGGGTGATCCAACTTGAGTACAAGCCGACGGACGAGATGATTGCCGATGGGTTAACAAAGGCTCTGGCTCGAGACAAGCACCGCCGATTCATTGTTGGTCTCAGCATGAGTGCGTAAGATGACGAAGAGAGCGCACATCAAGGGAGAGTGTTGAAGAAGGAGTGATGTCGCACGCTCGACTTCCGGGTGTTGCGTTTCTGATCTACATATGGTGCATATGGTACATGTCTGGTATGGGTTGCAGCATGTGGAAGATTCATGTGGATTGGACATGTGATTGCATATGTTGGTGAACTAGTGGTGCAGTGGATTGAGTTCCACTCACTCACTCATTGGATTGAGGGTTCAAGTCTCACAGCCACTAAACTTTTTCTTTCATATGGGATGCCATTCGGGATGGGATAGTTTTCTTTTGTGGACACGAAGGTTAAGCAAGGTAGAACAGTGTTAACAATTTAAATCTTATCACTTTTGGTTTTACAATCTCGGCCACAAGCCATCAAAATAACTTCCAAGCGTTTCCAACTTCTTTTGTTTACTCCAAGGACCAGAAGATCCAAGCATGATAAGTTTAACTCCCTACACAGACAGGAAAAGAGTCTACAATGCAGGGGCCACAATGCAGACGATTTTCATACAAGCTTACTTGCTGCTTCCTGGTGTGCAAGACGCCCTTCATAGACTCCGCCTTCAGCGTACCCAACCCCACCCTATCTGTGATCCCCCAGAAGAATTCGAAGTGAATGGCGAGGAGTGCGCTGATTGGCCGGAAGGGGTAGAGTCATCCGACATCTGCAAAAATCCAGAGGGCATTGAATTCCCGGACGCTGGCGAAACGGATCCTTGTTCATGCGAGCTTGATTGTTTCCGCAATCAGTGCTTGAACGCCCGATCAAGCTACTATTGTGCGAGCAATAATTGTGCCTTGGATGGAAGATGCTCGAACAGCGTGTACAAGTGTAATGATTTGGAGCTTGTCGACCGTGGTTGTACAGGAGTTGGAGTGGTTGCGACGGCTACTATTTACGCTGGTGCCGTGATCGGGAACTATGCTGTCGTCCTGACAATCCACACTTTCATAAAGACGCCGTGCACGAAAACGACTACGCACGATCGTTATTCCAGAAAAGCAGTAGAGGAAAAAAGTATTCATTGATGCCGGACCAGTGGGAAACCTAAAGCGGATGCTGAATCACTTCTGCGAGGCTAATTGCGTCTTTGCTGAGATGCGAAACCGTGCGGACGTGAAGGTGTTGGTTGTTGTTACCCGGCAGATTGCGGCAGGCGAGGAGGTGACTGTGGACTATGGGAGTACTTTGTGGTTTACCTGCAAGTGTAAAGCGTCGAATTGCCGGGATAAGAACAAGGAGTGAGCTTCAACGGAAAGCCGAGTCGTGGTTAGAAAGCCGAATACGCCAGGAGATTAATGGAATGACTAGGTTTTAATAGTTGATAATATTGAACGCTTCCAGGTCTTTTTCTCTATATCTTTTAGAAGCTCGAACCAAGCAAAGCTGCGTCATGGAGGGATACATTCGTGTGCTTCAAACCTGGTGAAAGTAGTTTTATCCAAACCTTTTGTCTATTGGAGGCTTGCAGCTGTTTTGAAACACTTGTGTTTATTTCGGTACTAGCAAGACAACTTACGGTGCTACGTGTACAAGTTTCGGTACTGAAGGAGAAGTTACGGTAAGTTCGACACGAGTACGGTACTGGGGACAGGTTACGGTACTCAATGAGAAGTACCGTAATGGTGACAAGCGTACCGGAACCTGTACTGGTAGTCTTCAAACCAGTGCGATGGACAGCGAGTTCTGGGTGTTCTGCTGGAAATATGGCAGCAAAAGCGACAAGGAGTACGTGTGGTCCCGGAAGGATGTTAACCCACTCGCGAGCCTCTTTACTAAACTATCCTATACAAAGTTAGATGACTTACTCCTTAAATGGCGCAAAATGCGCCTTTCTACAATATTACGGTACTACTACAAATCTTCTTCAAATCTTTTTTCGCTCATGCTATGTACCGAATTCAGTACTTAGTAGAGACAGGTTGTCATGTTGTCGACTAAAAAAGGCGCAAAATTCGCCCTTTACATGGGTACAAACTCGTACTTAGTTGAAAAGGTGGAAAAGGGCGCATTTTGCGCCCTTATGCCGCGAAAGGGTTAAGAAGCCGTGCGTCGGCAACAGGACGAACGATTTCTTCGGAGTCGCCGCAGTAAGCTGTTGCGAGCAAGAATTTGGCGTAAAGGACGCAAAGGACGTGATTCCAGCGAAGACGAAGAAGATGTACGAGATGAGGTGCAGCTACTGGAGCGTTGTGTCCATGACACAAAACGCGAGATCTGTGCAATGCCGGGTTCTGTACTGCTGAAACGTACGCTTAACGGCTACACGGATCAACTGGAACGGGCGCGTGCTACGAAACAAAAAGCTCGACGTCAACGCAACAACTTGAAGCGAATAGTATGAGCAATCCACTTGAAACGTGTTCAAGCGGAACCGCGTGTCCCCACGGTCCTGGAAACCGCTGAAGGTAAGGTGACTGTGAATCGAGTCGCTTAGGCGATCCGCCCCGGCAAGCGAAACAAGAAAGTTTTAGACAAAAGCCGCGTCATGAGAAGTAAGTTTTATGCCAGAGAAACATGTTGAAGCGACTTAAGCTGACGGAAACCCCTTATTGTTTGTTTGCAGCTACCTCAAAGTTTCTCTTACGTTCTATTTAAAGCGAAGCCGTTAAGCGGTGGTCTACCGATCGGAACATTGATGTTTGGCTCGCCAGTGCATTGGCGCTTCTTAGACGTGCCTCGATACACCAAGGTACGAACTTGAAGAAATATCCACAATTACAAGTGCATCGCTCCAGATCGATCTCCCAACCCCCACGTTGGTTGCCCTTTCCCCTCCATACGCGCGTAGTTATCTCCCATTTGGGCTGTCACTGCCAGATCTTCTTCTGACCTGTTCTTCGACTGCACCAACACTCGTGGTGTAGTAAAAGAGAGCACCAGTTTGATACCAGGCGGTAGAGTTGTTCCTGGTGGCGTGTAAACATCTACCAGGAGTTTTTTCCCCGTCAATTCTTGCGCTCTGCGTTTTAATGTACTTGTTGCCTCTAAGGGGAGCTCGAAGCTGATCGTGCTACCTTCGTTGTGGCAACACGCCACAAGTTGCTTCAGTAGAGTCCCCATTTTCAATCGCTGCCGCACTGTATAGTCCCGTTTCAGCTTTTTGTTAAACTGTTCTACCGGGTTATTTGTCGTTGCAAACCCAGGAAGCACTGCCAACGCACAAATTTCTCTTTCAGCCACTGCTTCACGAAGTAGTTTGTAAAGTCGTCCATGTTAGGCAGAGCACGCCAGGAAGCAATCCGGTCGAGTACAACGTGCACGCACGAAGAAGCATCTTTACTGAAATGCATATCGTAAATGTCACGCATTATTCTGCTAGTCACAGAACCTGACATCGCCTTCGGTCTCTTCATCACGCTGGCAATGACATGGTAAAAGCACATCAAATTGACAAGCTGACAGTCATCGCCAAATGTTCGGCGAATAGCATTGAATTCAGCCTCCTCGGCGTCACCCATAACGTAGCGAACCTGCATGAGTTTTTCTATCACACGAGAATACACAGCTCGCAATGCTAACATCATTTCCATGTACTGGGTTTCCAAACGCTGAAAGGTTACAAATAGCGTGACAAGAAAAATGGCGGTTTTTGTCTGAAATACCACAAACCAGAACTGGATACTTGACTTGCGTAAGTTTGAAAGTAGCGTCCAGGTGGAAAACAAAAGAGTCTGGCGAGCGGCTCATTCGGTGCAACAATCGTTTTGAAGTAATTCCAACAACAAAAGGGCGCCATGGTGTTTTGCTTGTGCGGCCGATATCCTGCATGCCAACGTCCAGTTCCTCGAATCCCTTTTCGAGTAGTGGGAGGGGGTAAATGTCAGCTGGCGGCCGTTGACGAAGGTAAGGACATGAAATGTGTGGCCTCGAGGAAAAGCCTTAGTTTCAAGCCTCCACATCCTGTACGTAAGGATTAGCCGGTCGCTCACCCGACACCTGCAACCAAGACTACAACACACTCTGCACCGACCCTGCCACACAGTCAAGACCATACCCCTAGATATCCGACCTTCTGACCGCCAACCCTAGACGTAGCCAGTACGAATCGGGGGTCACCTCTATCGCCTGACCTTAAACCAACCAAGAGGAGGCTCGCTGGGGATAGAACCCTAAACCTGCTACGCCTCGCCCACGCGAGTCCCCGCCTGCCAGAAGAGCAATGCTGGGTCCTGGGATTGCATGCGTGCTCCGCACAGGGCTTGCAAACCTCAGGCTCTACGTGAGATCCGTCCCCAAGTTCCAACCAATCAGAGTGTTCAGATATCGCATTACACTTAAAATCACTGTACATATTATGCGGTCGGAAGGTTTGCACGTTTTAATTAGTTTTTGTGATAGACGCGTTCAGTATCGGGCTTGCCACGCGACCGAGACCATAAGCAGCCCGAAAGCGGCCCGAAAGCGGCCCGAAAGCGGCGTGCTGGGCGCGGCAGCAGAGCGGCAGCAAAGAGGAAAGAGAATGCGCCGTCCGGGAATCGAACCCGGGGCATCTCGTTGGCAACGAGATATTTTACCACTAAACCAACGGCGCGTCGTGAAAACTACACACACCACACACCACCACCAACCTGCCTCAACCACGCAACCACGCAACCACAACGCATCCCTACGCCTTCGACGTGCTGCATCTCGCATACAGCCCACTCCGCCCGCCACCCGTCGCCCTAGCCAAACGGTACCTGGTCTTCCGCGTCCTCCTCAGCACGCTCCACACCCATCGGTAGCGTCGCCATCGTGCTAGCGTTCGACCGCGTTTTCCGCATGGAACGACCTGCCGAGACCGGGCGGCCCCTGCAGCGCGTTCAGTATCGGGCTTGCCACGCGACCGAGACCATAAGCAGCCCGAAAGCGGCCCGAAAGCGGCAGCAAAAGAGGAAAGAGAATGCGCCGTCCGGGAATCGAACCCGGGGCATCTCGTTGGCAACGAGATATTTTACCACTAAACCAACGGCGCGTCGTGAAAACTACACACACCACACACCATCACCAACCTGCCTCAACCACGCAACCACGCAACCACAACGCATCCCTACGCCTTCGACGTGCTGCATCTCGCATACAGCCCACTCCGCCCGCCACCCGTCGCCCTAGCCAAACGGTACCTGGTCTTCCGCGTCCTCCTCAGCACGCTCCACACCCATCGGTAGCGTCGCCATCGTGCTAGCGTTCGACCGCGTTTTCCGCATGGAACGACCTGCCGAGACCGGGCGGCCCCTGCAGCGCGTTCAGTATCGGGCTTGCCACGCGACCGAGACCATAAGCAGCCCGAAAGCGGCCCGAAAGCGGCCCGAAAGCGGCGTGCTGGCGCGGCAGCAGAGCGGCAGCAAAAGAGGAAAGAGAATGCGCCGTCCGGGAATCGAACCCGGGGCATCTCGTTGGCAACGAGATATTTTACCACTAAACCAACGGCGCGTCGTGAAAACTACACACACCACACACCACCACCAACCTGCCTCAACCACGCAACCACGCAACCACAACGCATCCCTACGCCTTCGACGTGCTGCATCTCGCATACAGCCCACTCCGCCCGCCACCCGTCGCCCTAGCCAAACGGTACCTGGTCTTCCGCGTCCTCCTCAGCACGCTCCACACCCATCGGTAGCGTCGCCATCGTGCTAGCGTTCGACCGCGTTTTCCGCATGGAACGACCTGCCGAGACCGGGCGGCCCCTGCAGCGCGTTCAGTATCGGGCTTGCCACGTGACCGAGACCATAAGCAGCCCGAAAGCGGCCCGAAAGCGGCCCGAAAGCGGCGTGCTGGGCGCGGCAGCAGAGCGGCAGCAAAAGAGGAAAGAGAATGCGCCGTCCGGGAATCGAACCCGGGGCATCTCGTTGGCAACGAGATATTTTACCACTAAACCAACGGCGCGTCGTGAAAACTACACACACCACACACCACCACCAACCTGCCTCAACCACGCAACCACGCAACCACAACGCATCCCTACGCCTTCGACGTGCTGCATCTCGCATACAGCCCACTCCGCCCGCCACCCGTCGCCCTAGCCAAACGGTACCTGGTCTTCCGCGTCCTCCTCAGCACGCTCCACACCCATCGGTAGCGTCGCCATCGTGCTAGCGTTCGACCGCGTTTTCCGCATGGAACGACCTGCCGAGACCGGGCGGCCCCTGCAGCGCGTTCAGTATCGGGCTTGCCACGCGACCGAGACCATAAGCAGCCCGAAAGCGGCCCGAAAGCGGCGTGCTGGCGCGGCAGCAGAGCGGCAGCAAAAGAGGAAAGAGAATGCGCCGTCCGGGAATCGAACCCGGGGCATCTCGTTGGCAACGAGATATTTTACCACTAAACCAACGGCGCGTCGTG